>VWZD01005134.1:537540-605364 GCA_013396695.1 Sakesphorus luctuosus
AAGAAGGGGCAAAAAAAGGGGGGGGAGGGGGGGGGAGGGGGAGGGGACGACTCTGCTTTATTTTAAAGCAAAAATCTGCAATAATAACTCAGAGAAAAGAATCTGATTTACAGAAGAATTTCTGTAGTTAACAGAGTTGAAGCTCTGCTCAGGCACACTTTTACTGAAATCAAAAGGAAGGTGATAGAAATGAGAATTTCTTGACATGTCAGTTGTGAAAGATTTCATGCAGGCAACAACCTTAGTGATGAGTTATGGGGGAATATTTAAAGATCTAATATTTCAGTGTTCAGTAATATAAGGCAAATTCAGGAAGCTGTACTAATCTTGTTGGATTCAATATCCTATTCAGTTTGTTGGTCAGTGTCTTGTTGCCTACACTGAAAAAGCACTTAGAAGAAATAGTCAATATTTGGCATAGCAAAAGCGAGCTGGCTTTCAGAAAACTCTTGGTGATTGCCTTTAAATGCTATGGAATTTTGTGATTTAAACAGGAAAATGTAGTAATTTATTAAGTACTTACCGCATACACATAGAGGATATAAATGAAAACAAAACATCAGCATGACTATTTCTTATATAGACTGAGTTCTTTGTGTGCTCACTTTGTTCCTTCTAATGTGTTAAGGGTTAACTGCTGCCTGTGAAATTCAGAACTAGTCTTCTCAGCAGCTACTCTATCTTCAGCATCTTTGGTCTCACAGAAACCATGCACCAAAATCCTTTCTGGTCATATACTTGGAGTGAAAAGAGAAAAAAGTAGAATCAAAAAGAACTGACTTACAAGTAGAAGAAAAACAAACTGACACTCTGTAATCTTCTCTTTTTTTTTTTTTTTTTTTTTTTTGAGAGAGAGAGAGAGAACATCTAGTACTCTGTTTATTTGATGACTGATTGAAGTTTCTTGGGCTATCTCTAAGGGCTCCATGAAAGATGACTAAGGAAGAAAAGTGTAGTTATGAGAGGTATGCACAGAGAATAAGTTGTTCATCCCTAAATCAAAGGAGCTAGGAACTTGGTGCACTAAGTGGAAAGAGAGAGGAACACAGTCACAAACCTCCAGGCAGATTGCAGAGACAGTCTTTCTGGTTGCAGGGAAAAAGAACGACTTCACATAATGAGGACAGAGAGATAGGAAATGAAAAACTGGGAAAAGATCACAGAAAAACAGGTCAGCAGAAATCAGAAAAATTCAGAACATCTGTGCCGTATATCATCCTCCCATCCTGCAGTTGTTCAGGAGAAGAGACTTGCAATATTTACCAGTGTTTTGATCTATCAATCACCGGGACTTATTTCAGTTCGCAATGCAAAGTTCACAGACATAAACCAAAATAAAAAGTTATATAAAATGTACAAGATAGACTTGAAAAAATGGGTTTATGCAATGAAGTAGATTTTTTTGGTACATAATTGGCAGCAGCACTTGAAAAAAACTGCAGAATATGAATTAGCTTTATTATGGCAAGAGTTAATGAAATTTTTTTCTTGTTCTCATGAAGCTAGTCATATTTTTAAAATTTCACTGAGCTACTGGTTTCCTCTGATGCTTAAAAGAAGCTAACATAACATGAACAATGTTAGAAGATCCACAACAGTTAAGACGTGAAGTGTATCTACTTAGAGCATTCTGATTAACCAGGTAAGAAAACTTTTTCTGTCAAAAGCCATTGTTCTTCAACTAAAAGAAGGATTATTATTTTAATGAAAGATTAATGAGGAGAAAACATTGTCCTTCAAAGAAAAAAACAGCAGCAGAAATGTGTATTTCACATTTTCTTACCTGGTTAATCAGAATGCTCTAAGTAGATACACTTCACGTCTTAACTGTTGTGGATCTTCTAACATTGTTCATGTTATGTTAGCTTCTTTTAAGCATCAGAGGAAACCAGTAGCTCAGTGAAATTTTAAAAATATGACTAGCTTCATGAGAACAAGAAAAAAATTTCATTAACTCTTGCCATAATAAAGCTAATTGCAAGTGTGCAGCTACTTGTACTGTTCTCTTAAGGTTATTTCAATACAAGTCAGAGACCATGTTTACAAGCTTCACTTACAACAGATAATACAAGGCAGGCAAAAGCAGCTGATCTGAAACTCTAGTGTAACAGTCTTTAAAGAGCAGCAGGCTGAGATATGGATCTGTAAAAGAACAAAAATTAGCAAGCCTCACATTTTACTTCCTTGCTCTAATAACCCTGAGGTGCCTGTACTATAGGTAGTGTAGTAGCTTTTCTCAGTTCCACATTTCAATAGGCTGTACCTCAGAATACCACCTCACATAGAAACAATTTTTGATGTCAAGAATTAGGTCTCATAAATATTTATTTTATGATGCATTTGCTAGATCTTCTACATAACTATAGGTACAATTTAAGTTTGATTTGTTTTTTTCTGCTGGATCATGATTCAATGAGTAACTGACCTGGTTGTTTGAGCCGTGTTAACTTAAAGAAGACTGAACTGCAAAAACACCAGTGCTTTTGATTTAACTTCTTGCATACAAATGGACCTAGTCTTTAACTAACTTTCACAAACCTGTCCAATATTACCCAAAGAGATTTACAGCCTTAGTAATGCATTTGCTCAACCACGCATTGTGAGAACTGACAAATAACTTAATATTTCTGTTTTTCCTTTATTCCACTTTAGATATTTACTATAGGATTATATAAACCACTATTATGCTGTTTCACAAAATAAATACTTTTTCTGGCCTAATTTATAATCCTGCTGGCAAATATTTTGCTGACTTGTTGTAACTCTTTCCATGATTTCCAAATTATATATCACAAGATTATAGTAAAAGTTTAGCTTTAAAAGTCGATAAATACAGACTGCAAAATTACATAGCAAGAGTCCTCACTGCTATTGGTTGAATGAATCATATTCTAAAGCCAATAGTTTTTTGCTTACAGGCTATGTTGCTTCTGTGATAGGATAAGCATATTGATAAATAAATCTCCCTTGAAGTATGAATGTATAAACTTTCAGTGTTTTATTGTTTTTTTCTACATTGTTTTAGTTTTTGATATTTCTTCATAAGAATGTTCTCTAACTAAAAAAAAGATTTTGTTTGTTTTATTTGAGCGTAATAGACTGATCTTTAAATGTAGGTATTCTCATTTCCAAAGCAAAGGAGTAGATTTTATGTATGCACCTGTCCCAGAGAACAAACCAGAGATGAACCCAATATTTTCAGAGGGATTTGACATTCATTCCACGTAGAACACTAATGCACAGGAAGTACAAGAAACATCTAATGATAGGCAAGGTGTTAATATCAATACAATCCATTTCTAGAACTGTGAATCATAGGCTTAGTGATCTTGACAGGAGTATGTTAAAAATGGCTGAGACCTTCACTGGCTTTGAGGACTTCCTTCTCACATCAAGGGATCAGTTTCCTTAGGGAATTATTTCTAAAATGGCCAACTTGGATTAATTTCCTGCTATGGCAGGGATCACACACTGTGAAAGTGCTTTAACCTTTGGCTTTTTTGGTGGAGTACAAGGAGAGAGGGAGGGATCCTTATTATCCAATCAGAACCAGAGCCAGAAGACAACCAAATGAGAAAGGTGTTCGGGGTCAAAGTGGCATTCTAGACTCTAAGACTGCATGCACACATGTTCCCCAGTCCCTAGATAAAGAACAGGTTTATGACAATGTCCTGCCATAAACTGTTCATGGAGTGTGGTACATTACCCTGTAAGGAATACAGAATTCACTAAAGAGCAGGTGATGTAGGTAGAACAGAATCACAGAGTGTCTGAGGTTGGAAGGGATCTCTGGGGATCATTTGGTTCAAAATCCCTGCTCAAGGAGTTTCACCCTAAACAAATTGGCCACAACTGTGTCAGGACAGCTTCTGAATATCTCCATGGAAGGACATTCCACAGACTCTTTTGGGAAACTGTGCCAGTCCATCACCCTCAGAGCAAATAAATGTTTTGCTGTGTTAAGACAGAGGCTTCTGAGTGCACTGAAATATATATACATGAAGTACAAAATATGATTTCTTATTAGGTTATATATCAAATTGGCTAAACCATAAAGAACTGACAGCTCTCATGATTTGTTGAGAGTCCTTTAACCCCAAATGTCACTGTTAGAAAGGTTTGGATAAATGTCTTCTCACACAATAGGGTTAAGTATTTTTAAAATCCTTAGATGAAAAATTAATAAAATATTTAAGTGTTAATAAAAAGCCTTATTCAAGTAGAAAAAATAATGCTGAAGGCGTTTGAACAATTTTCAGTAGAATATGGATTAGAATTAAAATTATATGCAACCCATTTTTGAGATAGATACTAATATACTTCCTGACGATTAATACTATTCATCAAATAAGTCATACAGAGAATAACAGGATCTTCTTCTCAATAACCCTCATTGTGGTGGGTTGACCCTGGCTGTATGACAGGTGCCCATCACTGCTGCTGCTCTATCACTCCCCTCCATAAGTGGTCAGGGAAGAGATAATATAACAAAGGGCTCATGGGTTGAGATATGGGTAAAGAAAGATCACTACCAGTTAACATCATGGGCAAAACAAGTTCAGTTTTGGTAAACTAGTTTAATTTATTAACAGTCAAACCATGGAAGGGTGATGAAGGATAAAAACCAAAACCTTACAACATCTTCCTTCCACCCCTCCCTTTTTCCCTGGCTTGTAGTGGACAAGGCATACATATGTTTTGTCTCAAACATTCCATCTGTTGTGACAGGAAAGTTGTGATGGGAGGAGAGGGTGGCCATCACATTCTACCTCATACTCTGTACTGAAGTTTGTTGTGAGAATTTGGGGCTTGTTGAAGTGTGTTGTAAAAATTAAGGCCTTGTTAGCAACACTTTTGAAACTTAATAGTGGGCTGGTAGCTGGAGTTAAGACCAATATACAATAAAAGCATGAGAGTTTCCTCACAGGTGTCTGCCCCACCCCAATGCCAAAAGCTGGCCACAGAAAAACAATAAACAAATGAAAACAATCATGGACATATTCTGTATTCTTCTTTGTGTGGTATAAATTAACTTAAAGCTCCTGCGTTTCAAACAACTTATTCTGCCAAATTTAAGATGGCTGGGGAATGTTCAGGATGAAATCCAGATCTTCGTTTTATCACTTAACATATATTTTACATTTATTTGTATCCCTTGTCACGGAAGAGGGTGAGGGAGAGAAAGATGGTAAAAGAATTAAGAAAGAGTCATTATCATAAGAAATGAATCCCGATTTCCTCACTGACTCATAATTTCTCTGACTCATCATTGTCATGGATTAATTACTAAAATCAAATTGAATGATAAGCTCAGTCTAATATAAAACTGCAGAGCACATTATTTTTTAATTTTTCTGCATTTCAGTCTTTTATGGGTCTTTGTCCCAAATTAGATCGACTTCATTTTCCCTGTTTATGAGAATATGAACAAGACTGGGAAAACTATAAATAACAGTAGCAACTGTTGGTAGAGGAAATGTCATGATCCATTTTGTAAACAATCTCCAATATCAAATTTTCCGAAAGTACTAGACTACAGGCTAAACATAGGCTTCAGTGACTTTGAGTCTAGAATTTAAAAACAAAGATAAGTAACGGCTGTGGTTCACTGAAAGTGCTTGTCATGTTTTTTCTTGTATATCAGGGGAAGTAATAACCCAGCCTCTAACTTAAAGTTCATACAATGCCTGTGTCAAATAAACATATTAAATCTTTTTCATGAACACATAACTGCTACTGTATGTATTTGTAAAAGTACACATTGGATACAAACTTACTACAGTATAAAGAACTGCAAGAGGTGAGTGACCATATGGGTACTGCCTTAGAGATTTCACATACAACAACTAAGTGCACTTCAATATCATCGTAAGTCACATCAAAATGCTATTTCATGCAATGTGTGTCCCATCCCCCAGCATATCATCTCGCTTTGTAGTACAGCTTAGGAAATGTTTTTTATTTAAGATCTAACAAATCTCTGTGATGACCAACTTTTGACAAGTTGCCTGAGTTACTGAACTAACCACTCAGTAGAGCCAGAAAATGAGATACACAAGCAAAGGTTGGTGTTTTCATGTTCCACACACTGTACAAAGGTCTTTAAAGACTCACACGAATATGTCTTGGACACAGTACAATGGAGCAACCAACAGATGAAGGAAACAACAGGGACAAAATTTAAATTCTCTGCATGTGGTTTCATGAGGAGTACTACTTCAGTGAGTTACAAACAGCTACTGTTCTGCAGCTTCACTGAGCTTCAGCCAGGCCATGGGACAATGGAATATCAGAATAGGGGAAGGATTTCTTTATAATATGCTACTAGCCATATTTTTTTCCCAATCAATTCTGCTTTCTATCTGTTGATGATCCTCAGATACATCCTTACAAAGTAGTAAAGGTTACTTACTATAGTAAGACCTATTTGCTCAAAGTTTATTCAGTGGGTGTATTGACATTTTACAGCAGAAGCAAATGGTTTTGTTGATGAAAATATTTTTATTATGCAGTAAAGGGAAGGAAATTTCTAAGTTGCAAATACAGAATCAAAATTCTACTAAACATCTTGGTTGAGTTCCTGAAAATTCAAGGCCCACAGAAGTGGTTTACTGGCTTGAAATAGTGTGATGCTTTCACTGCAATAGAGTCAATTTTCTTCACAATAGCTTGTATGAGGCTGTATTTTGGATCTGTGCTGGGACCAGTGTTGATCATTCAGGGATGTTCAAGTTATAGCTGAGCAGTACTCACAGAGTCAAGACCTTTCGGCTCCTCACCCCATCCCACCAGTGAGGAGTCTGGGAGCGTACAAGGGGACACAGCTGCTACTGCTGCCCCCAACTGACCACAGGGATATCCCAAATCATGTGATGCTCAGTGTATAAAGTGGGGGAAGAAGGAGGAAGAAGGGAATATTTGCAGTTATGATGTTTGTATTCCTAAGTCACCATTACGCATGATGGGGCCCTGCTCTCCTGAAGATGGTTGAGCATTTAACTGCCCATAGTGAGTTTTATTGCTTTACTTGTGTGCATAGCTTTTGCTTTACCTCTTAAAGTGTTAAAGTTTGTCTCCATTCATGAATTTTCTCACTTTTACCCTTCTGATTCTCTCCCCATCCCAATGCAGGGAAGAGTGAGTGAGTGGTTTTGTGGTGCTGAGTTGCTGGCTGAGGTTAAACCATGACAAAGGGATATCAACTGAAATACTCACACAGTATTTGTTTATGTGTTTACATTGTTCATACAGTTTACATTACTTGTTTACTTTATTAAATTCATCTCTAAAATCACTTCTTACGGTCTGTCACCACAGCTATGAAAACTGCATTTCCCTGAGTCAGAAAGGTCTACTGCTATAAATGAATAAATAAACCAAGAAATTTCAGAACACAAATGATCAAGACACGCAGGAATAATTCTGCTTGTTCAATGCAACTCTTTTGAGTGTGTTTTTTCAATGGCTGGTTGCAAGTACACTGGTTATTTCTTGTTTGGGATTTTTTTCTGCCTGTCACTAAACTGCTATTATTAGAACACGAGACCTAATTATGAGATTCCATTTTTTATTACCTTTTTTAATTTTATATTCCAAAATAGAACTGGGCAACAAGCTCTAGACAGGTCTACTTGGGCAACGGGGTTTAACAAGGTGATCTCCAAAGGCACCTTCCAACCTCAATCATTCTGTGAAATTTCAGTCTTTTCTATACTGTTACATCTGCAGCCTGCTGGCTACAAGGGGATTCTTAACACAAGTGCAAGGTTATTTTGTCAAGTGCCTTTTAAGAGCAGATGTTCTTTTGTCTACCCTCTTTACAGCTCTTTACTCTCAAGGAACAAATTGCTTTCCTTCTGTCCTGCTCATAGAGCAAGAAAAACCCTCCTTTGATTCTGCTTGTGTCATTTCCCAGTGTCTTGTCAATGGGACAAATTGCCCTGCCTTTCTCTCTTTCTCACCTTCACGCCAGTCCTCAAGGTCTTTGAAATCCTTATCTCTTACCAAAGTAAAATTCCAAACACTGTCAGTCATGCAACAGCCTCTCTCTGAGCTCTTTTTTCATTTCCCTGTTAATGGAAGGGAAGGTTGGCCATTTTCACTGTTGGCATCATTCATTTAAGAAAAGATTCCAGAGAACAGTTGGTTCTCTCCTTTCACTTTCTACTCCTTGCAACCCTGGTTACACTTTCCTATACATTTAATTGTTTTGACTCAATTTTATGCCTTTTTTATGTCTAACCACATTCTTAGTACAAGGCAGATACTATTATAAACAGAAGATGAGAAGGATGTTAATAAAAATGTCAGATTCCTGCTGTCCTTACTGGTTCTGTTTTTGCCCATGTGCCCCATTGATGTATCATTGATGTAGACACTATCACTAAAAGATAAAAGCATAGCTTTAGGAGTTGTGTTAAAGCAATGCCAAGCTCAGTTTGATGATCAAAGAGACGCAGAGCTGCAAAGGCATGGGCAATAGACATAACTCACACGTTGTCCAAAAAGCCGAGAGGAAGAGAAATGTTTTACAAAGACTAGATGTTGACAAAATTGCTTGATCTGGTTTTTAAAGGGAAAACTGAAATCACAGTTCCAAACACTTGAGATATTAATCATTAAATGAATATTACTCTGTACTGGAGACACTCTTTTCCTCCAAGAATTATTTTGACTAAGAATTGGAGATGACTTTTAAAATGACCAAGTTTGGACGTGATCTGAAGGAAAAAATAAAACTTTCTTTTAATTTTTTTTCTTGTTGAAATTTGCTGTCTTCCATTAATTTTCAGGAAAAGAGTACTGAAACAGCATAATTTTCTTCCCCAGAGAAATGTGTTCAACAGCTACAAAACCAGAGTGAACTTTGATCTTAAAAAAATGCAAGTACAACTAAAAAGACAAAGTTAGAAAAAACAAAATTGAACTCTGTGGGACCATTACAATGAAAGCAGAGGCCATCTCTGCATTAACTGTAGGACTAAAAGTGATGATATCTTCTCTTGCCTTTGAGTTACTACATAATGCTTGGCAGGTTATTTAACTCTGTATCTCAGTTTTTCCACATTTAAGGTATGTCCAGTGGAATCTTGTGAGCAATAATATATTTTTCCACCACTTTGAGATATTTGGATATAACAGGCTGTTCCACTGAAGTAGCTCCTTATGGGACATCACACAAAATTAAAACGCTACATGAAAGGCATATCCTTTGGGCTGTATGTTTTCTTTTTCACTGTCTAAAAAACTCAGTACACATTTATAGGAAGAGTGTTGCCCTCTATGTCTTGGATTTGTAACTTGATCACAAAGGAAAATGAGCACTTGGGAAAAAATAGGTAGAAATTTAATTTAGAGCAATATATGTTACTATTGAAGTTAATGTGTCTTCCTGTGTGTTTATACTTAGGGACATAAAAGCATTCTGCAGGGTGAGGGTCAGAAAATTTTGCAACTGAGAAAATTCAATCCCTTCCATTGTTCATCACCAGCAATGGGTGAATTAATATCAATCAATGCCTAACTAGGATCAAAACAGTACATACATGAACTGTAGTCACTAGCTGGTGGTAACATGGTCAAGAGTTCAAGCCACGAAAAAGCCATTTGAACCACTCATTGAGAGCTATTAGTTTTGTGTTGCAAACATAGATATTTGCAGTAGGGACTATTGGTGTTCCATAGGATCTTTAAATAACAGGCAGCAGAAGCAAGGCCTCGCAAAGTCATTGGGATGAGGAGCAAGATCTGTCACCAGTTGTGAACTTTCACAAAGTTGGGATTATTTTTCATCCTCAAAGGGAAAACAAGCTTTCAAAAAGGATTTTCTTTACAACTTTTTAATTAGGGATCATGTTGCATAAATTTGTTGTGAAGATAGTAATATTTCCCAGTCACCTAGAACTGCTTGTTTGTGCATGCTTGAGGGGTGTGTGTGTGTCAGCTTGACTAGACTGGGTAGGTGTTGTAGTTTGGGATTCTTATGTAAATTCTCTCCCCTGCCACTAACTGCCCATGCCAGGAGTTAACAAAAAGAGTCGTTAACTGCTGATTTCTTGGGTGGGGGCAGGTTGTCTCTTTTGTTTTTGGGGACTACACAGGGCTGAGGGGAAGGGGGGTTGGGAGGCGGGGGGGGGNGGTTGTTTGGTTGGTTGTTTTTCCCTTGTTGGGGAAGCGGTTTGCTCTGGTCTGTTTACATAAATATACATATATATATATATATATACATAGCAGTTAAGAACAGTTATCCTTCTTGTATTAAAGTTCCTCTTCTAAATTTGATAAAGAGTGGCGTGATTATTGTGGAGGAGGCCCCCTCCCCAGCTTGTGGGTAAACATTTTTGGTTTTTTTCTCCTCAAACCAAGACAGTAGGTCAGGGCCTGTCCCAAGCCTAAGCTCCACCAGGACCAGGAAACTTGAGTTTCTCAGTGTGTACTGAATGAAGGACTTAATAATGCAGCTTTAGGGTTACCAAAACATCGACTGCTGCGTCACTTTAAAACACCTGAAGAATGAGATGGTGCTGATCTACACCTCTTTTATTTGGTCATGTAAAGAGAAAGGACCTGGAGCAAGAGTGCCCATTGTGGGGATTTCATGTGATCAAGGGACATGAGCTGTGCAGCAAACTTCCCAGAGAGTCCTACAACTGCAAGATTTTGGGGGGGGTTCCTTCCACCTCCCAATACAATTTGAATGAGAAACCAAAGAGAAAAAAAAATTACAGCCTTACAGGTGGAGATTGTCCCCTAGCTTCAGAGAAAGTCACAGGTTTTGGTCCTTGATCACAACATTTAATTCTTGGTCTCTTACAGTACCATACACTTTTCCATACTCGTTCAAAGTGCAAAAGTATAAACCCACTAAAAGTTACACAGGCACCATTTTAGCCTACCAGGCACCATGCATTTTGAAAGAGAGGCCTTGAACAGAGGATTAAGACCTTTAAATCCTGAGTAGAGAAAGTTACCTGCTTAGAGCACTTTGTAAAGCTCTGAAACCCTAGAAAAAGAAAAGGATTTAAGACATTTTTTCTGCATGTATTTAGCTGGCAAGGCTGTCAAGTTAAAACTATGTTTATTTGAAGTGCAACCTCTAAATCAGTAAAAATTCTCTCTTTGGGAAACACTATTCATGTTATACTGTATTTTAAAAGTAGGATATGCATTCATGCTTATGATTGGCAAGTTAAACTGTGTGAATGTGCCTTAAAGAGAGTATTCCAGATGATGGCTGTGCCTGTGCTCAAGAACCAGGCTACAACCTATGTGTCTGTCATTCTACAATGAGTCTTAACCTGAATTGGTTTTGTAGCTTGACTACTGAGCCTACCTTGAATTCTCTCAGGTTTTCATCTTCTTTTTAGTGCAATTAACTGTATATATTTGCTAAATAAATCTAAGAACTTTCTCAGCAGCCCTTCACATTCCTGTCTAGCAGGACAGATCAATACAAATAGCTTAGTTTCCATGTATGAGATGATATACTTTCCTCCTCATTTCAAGTAATTTTTAAATATTACAGGATGTTGATAATCCAAATAAATATTAAGAAATACGCAACATCACCTGAATGGTCAGAAAAAGCTCTACATATCATCAACCAGACAACCTGCTCCTTACAGAAAAGTATCTTGGTAGTTAGCTCAGAGATAACTATGCATTTTTTTAATATAAATAATTAGACAAGAATACTAACAACAACAATAAATAGTAGGTTTGTGCTTTTAAGAGTAGAAGCTGTTGACAATGCTTCCAATAACTAAGGCACCTCTATAGCAACTGAGAGAAACAGCTGAGAAGTGCAGAGCCAACAAGATGATTTCCATATCAGGGCACTGTTTTTCCTCAAAAAAATGCAGCTGTTAATTCTAAACTTCTTTCCTAAATGACTGAGTTTCTGTGTTTCATTTGGGCAACTTGCACAGCTGGTAATGCAAGAGGAGACCTAATATACCTCATCCTGAAGTTTGTTTTACAGTATTGTTACCCAGATCTTTACAAAGTCTTAAGCTATTTCTTCTCTTGTATCTATTGATACCATTGAAATAGCATTGGCCCCATTGTATATTCTTTCATTGCCTTAAGCTAAATATTATACTTTTAAATAAATTAACTTTTGCCCTAAGCTAGCAAAGCCTTGCATGTGGTTCTCTGTGTTCTGGAACATCTGCAGTTTCTATATATACAAGGTTTAAATGCAAGTTTATAGTGAGGTATTTGGTAAATTAAAGATTTGGTATACCGTATAAAACTGCAGAACTGTTGTTAGGTAGAACATTAACAAATATTTCAACTTACTATGTTCTCTGGCCTTTCTCATTACTTTTCTTAAAAATTCATTTGAGATTATAACCTTTCAAAGCTGAACTTTAGTTTGAATTAAAGGAAGATGCCTTAATTTGATTTCATCTTAACTGAATAAAAAGTCATGTTACTTCCATACTGACAGGCATCTTAAATTTACCGAGCAAAAATTTAGTGAGACGTTACTATAGATTTTGGAAAAAGCCTTGCACTGACTTCTTGTTTTGAAATAAAGGCACTGGAATATCTTTGACATTATTTTTTCCTGTATTTCTAAAATTAGTCCCTTTTAAATCATAAAACACAATTTTCTTAATAACTTTACCCCTGAGGATTTTTTGCTCTCTTGCATGCAGTTATATTGTCTTTCCATATATAACTTCAAATTATTATCATCTTTGTCACTTCTTTGCTCTAAAAAAAAATCCATGAGCTATTCATGACTAGTAATGCTATTGCTATTGAAAGCTTCTCCAAATTTACACTTATGTCTCCAGATTTATTATGGTGGTGCAATTCTTGTAGCCTCGTTGATGCTGTGTGCTGAAGGAATCTGCAACAATATGGTACTTCTGCCTGGTTTAGGATTCTCAATCCATTAACCCAGGAGAAGTGTGTGCTCAATGCTAAGCCTGACCATGTGCTCTCTGTGAGCCCCCCTTTAAAGGACACACAGAAGCCACAGGGCAGGGCAGGAACAAAGAGAGAGTTTATTCAGGACAACAGGTTTATAACGGACATGGGGGGATACAAATGCTCCAATAAGGGACAAGGGGAAGTCTGGCTTCAGGCCAATAAGAGTAAGGGGATTTACATTCAATGGGAGAGAGTTCCAGATCACTATCTGTGTCCCAGCCCCCTGGCCTGGCAGGAGACTTCTGGGAAGAAGACAGTGACTTTGCAGTTTTACATTTAGTACATTCAAACCACACTAAAAACATCAGTTGTTAAAGCATTCTCAGTGGATGGCTGCTTTTCTTCATCAGCCCATTTCTGGCATGACATTCTCCAAGCCATGTATTTGAGAGTGCATTGCTACAATTTGTTTTCTTTTCCAAGTCACTCTTATTTTATTTCTTTCAGAAACATACTCTGCTGTAAAATCTCTGTTGGCCTTGGTAGAACTGCTTCTTTTCTGACCTTGCTAGGCTTGCCTCATTTAAGTTATTTCTCTAATACAAATAGGGTAGAAATTGGAAGATGAGTTGATATGAAAAGGAAAAATAGCTTAGCAGCTTGTGTTATGGAGTAAATAAGAAAAAATTATATTTTTAAGAACAATGAAGTTGTTTTTATCTTCTGAAATTATTAGTGTGAAAGGAAAAACCCCCAAGTTGGATGCAGCTGGTAACTATTGCATATTCCTAGCCTTTGCCACGAATCCCTAAACAGGCTATGAACACCTAATATTTACAAGCATAAAATTCTCATAGGACAGCAGGGCTATCCTAGATTTTTTCCCTTCTCCTGTAATGGGCTAATTATAATTAAATTCATTTATTCTGTAAGTGGAATAGTGCTGAACAATGACAAATGCAGAACAAAGTAGAACAGTGGTTTGGAACATTAGCATGCCAGGGCACTGAGCAGCATGTCCTCTCACCCATTCACCACCTCGTAGCAAGAGATTTATTTTGCCCCTTTTGTGTCCTTTACAAAATCATGACTTTAGAGTAAGTTATGATCTTGAAAAACCACAGACAGTTATGGATTGCTGCTTAACTTGTCAAAACAACTCAAGCCAAATGAAGCTTAACCACGGTGAAATATTGGTCTGGTTCATCACAGTACAAGCCTATATATAAACAGAGATGAAAACTGAAAAATGATAACTGAATGTCAGAGCTTTGTGCCATTACACAAAGATCAGAGATGTTGTCGCCAACACAGGCTTGAATATCTTTAGCTGGACAGGGCCTTGATTAATGCCTTGTCAAGACACTCAGTACCTTCCAGCTGTCATTGGAAGAACCTCTGTCCTCTACATGACTCAGGGGAAGAGGTCTGAACACAGGTCGCTGTGTCTGAAACTTAAAAGCCTAAGTCCCATTTAGCCAGCACTTACCACACACCATTCAAGTTTGCACTAGAATCAGCTGAGTTGTGTCACTACTATTTTATGCTTCAGCTCTGTTGGCTTCACACATTCACAGATGTTTCTTTATCTAGAGTCGTATCCGTAGGATACTTAAAAAACACTCTTTGAATAAGAATTCCACAGGACTTGATCATAACCTACTGTCACATAAAACATTGTTTAGTATAGATTTGTAACATTACCTCCTTTCTCTGAGTTCTGGATAAAGGACTTTGGCCCAAGAATATATCAGTGGCTTGTTGCTAATTCCTCATTAAAAAGTAACAGTAATAATAAAATAATTGCTGTACTGGAATCCAAACTTTTCTTTACACTTTGTGAGTAAGAAGTGGGAAATATTTCTTGACCTTTGTGGGCATTGGGTCCTAGAGGCACAAAAAATTCTAGAAATTGAAGTGTCTTATACTTGAAGAATCTGTCCATGTTAGATTCTCCAGCCCTTCTCACTGCTGTGAATCTGTCTGTGAATGAGAGCCAGATCTTTTACATATTCCCTACTTTTTGTTCCATAAGAGCATTTCACACCTTAATGAAAACAGCATGCCAATTAGCAAGCTAATATTATCCATATTTGCATTTTCTTAATTAAACCTCTAAAACATGAAAAGGAAAATTAGCTCTTCTAAGATTATGTTTTGACAGCACTGTCTATCCTAATCTGCTAGACGAAGACAATATATTCTTCAATGTCTTCCAGACTGAAACAGAAACAAGTTAACAATTTCTTTCAAATATATTAAATAAAGTAGTTTATTCTTTCAGTATCTTACTGTTTACCTCCTTGCATCTCTTACCTTCCAGTCAGATTTTAGAGGGGAAGACAAACATTTAAAATATTTACAAAACATACCAAAGATCTCTATGAGAAAATAGATGAAGTGATATTGTGTTTGGATAGAAAGAAGATTAGTCATCTTTTGGAGTAGAAGTCTATGGTGGATCTGGAACCACATCAGAGTTCACTCATACCAGCTACAGAAGAAGTGTTCCACACTACAATGAGTCTTAGATCATTTCATCCTTGTACGTGTAGATCATATGCAAAGAAAAAGTATAATGAATATTGATTTAGTGAAAGACTCTGGGAACAGTCCTTATACTCTTGAAAATATATGAAGCTGAACTCTACTAGAAAAACAGTCATGCTCTTTGAATACTCCATAGCTCAAAACTACATTTTCCAGAACATAAGACACTTTTTGAAAGCACCATGACACTCCTCTGTGCACATTCTTTTGTTACTCAGGGTACGTTCTCATCTTAGAAGAGGGGACAAAGGGGAGAGAAAAAGATATTTTCTCCTTTTATATCCATAAGGAATCAGAAAACAGAGAAAAATCAGTGTTGCAGCTGTTTTGCCTCCAGAAGCTATCCCTCAGCAGCAGTACCAGCCCACCAGAAGTTCCTGCAAGAAGATGTAGCTTCTAGATGTGCCTTGGTGTTCAAGCCTGGAAACCACTGTGATAACTGCTGATTAGTTTTCTGAAATATCAACCTCCAAATGATTCAGTTAATAGTGAGAAATAGGAAATTAAAGTTGATATTCATTATTACAGAAAATTCTTTTGTCATAGTATTTCTTTATCACTAGCAATAAAGTTAGAGCAAAAATCTTGCAACTCAATAAAAAAGAAACAGCAATCACTTTTGTAAAGTGCTACTTTTTTGCCCCCTTATTTATCATAGCCATGGTTTCTGAGGGATTCGGATGATTTTAGAAAGTTGAAATGATTTAAGTATTTACAGCAAACTATTTGTTTTTAAGTGCCTTCCAGAACACCAATCCCAGAACACGAATGCATAAAGAAATTTTTTTGTCATTCATGTTGTTCATGTTGCTATGACATATGCCTTACATATGGCATCTGGGGAAAATTCATTCTGTCTGTCTGGACCAAAAGTCTTTTGAAATCACTGTGTAAAGATATGAATATAGAAGTATGATTGTATTTAAAGGTAAAATCTTGGAGGCTTGAAGGGCTATTCCAAGAGCCTTTAAAGGCTTTCCAAACCCGGAATATTTGTAGGTTCTCAGTGAAAGGCCAAAAAGAGTGATTTTGTCCTGCAACATGGTTTGATGCAGGATAGCTCTGTAACCAAAGACATTTATCTGTCTTGGTGTGACCTTAAGCTGAACTAAAAATGCCTGCTGAGGACTAGGCTTCCTTAGCTGAATCACCATTCTCCATTAGTGCATGCAAACAGTGTCTGCAGCAGGGCTTGTTCCCAGCCAGACAGCTCAGATTATGAGAAATGTGGGCTAGATTTTCTGTGAAACTAACAATGCAAACAGACTAACAATACATAAGAAACTTTTCCTTTCTATGTCACATTGAAATTTGTGCTACTATAATTGGGAAAAGTAGAGCTGATGTCTGACAGATGCCTTCATGGATTCCCATATCTTTCACTATCAAAAAATTAAAGAAGGAGCAAGCATTCTGCAGAGCTTTCTAATTCCTTTGGTAGTCTTTCATTTTTTTTGAAATAAATGAGGACTATCCTTGGCACATTATTGAACTGTGACTTGAATTTGAGGGGTGAAAAAACCCCACCACCACAGTCCTAAATCACTATGACGAAAGCTTCTTGTTAAGATTCTCTAAAATATGTGAAGATAAGGAGATCAAGAACATCTTATTTGAGGTGACACCTCTCTTGTTTGCTTGAATGCACAAAACTGCAGAGTACTCAAGACAGGCAATAGAAAACTGTGCCATTACAGTTCATTAATAAATAGAACAAGGAAGTCAATGTTGCAATTTGCCCAGCTTCTAGTGAATTATAGTCATATGATTACAGTACTTTCTCCCATGGTTTTGACCCCATCATAACTCTTGCTGGGAGAGTACTGACACTGGAATTTTTAAAAGCTTTTGCCAACGTATGATTTAGTTGCTGTAGTACAAGTTATGTATTCAGTGCTGCTAAAGCTGAATTCCAGATTGTGTGCACAGAATTGCTGTCTAATTTGCACTTCCTGCATGGATGAAAGCACTTGGCCTTCAGGCTCTGATCTCACAGTCTACCTTTCAGTGCACCCAGGGAAGTGCAATGCAAGTCCGGGAGCATCTTTTTGCTGTAGTACATGATTAGGGAGAAATCAGGTAAAGTCTGACAGCCTATTTTTTATCATTCTTTTGACAGATGGGGGAAACATCTACCTTAGCTGTGGAACCTTCAGAATAATTCAATTCCTTCCAAGTCAATTTTCTTTCTTTCAGTAACTCTGGACAAAACCATAATAGAATTTCAAGGATTTAATGCACAAAAAATATAACAATAACAATAGAATGGTATATAACACTGGTATAACTATGACATCAACAGAGTAGCAGGAATCAATGACAATAGAGCAAGACTCACTGTTGATTGCTTGGAAGGTACTGACTTGCAAAGCACAAAAAAATTACTGTCAGTGCTTTGAAAATGCTTGGAGGCTATTCTATAATTTGAAGAAAAGGAATTTCATGAATAAGTTTAAAGTGCTGTAAAGGTCTTAGCATAGATTTACAACCATTGATTTAGACATTGTTCTTCCTCAAGTCAGCTTACTGGTAATTTATGCATAGTGTATGTCCAAATGAAAATTTACAAAGACTAAATACTTTGTAGCAATCAATAAAAAAGACTCTCCTTATAGCTAAGAATTTAATGAAAAAATTTAAAACCCTTTTATTTTCAATGTGTGTCTTCTCTGATTAAGGATGAAGAAATGATAGTCTGTGAGGAAAAAAAAGATTCAGTACTTGCAAAAAATAAAAAAATATAAATATCAAAGCTCAAAAGAGATATATTTTCCTGTGCATCTGGCTCTGGCCAAAATATAATTACATTTAATTCCTTTCTTTCTCTCTCTTTTTTTTTTTGTATTTAATAACAATTACTCTTGAGAAATTTTTATGTTGCAGCCTCAGAGATGTGCACAGCAGGAACAACAAACATGAACTGTGCAGAATTTTGCTGTGCTTCTTCATTCAGATTGGCTGGGCTTCTCGTGACCTCTGAATCTAGGCAAGTCTAAGGAGATCTAGAAACTTCCTCCTCCTTTTCCTCTGACTCCACTTTAAAAGGAAAAGTGAAGATTTTACCTGTGTTCTTGAGAATGCAACGATGATGGTAAATTTATCATATTGCAATGGATAGCCCACAAATGATATTTTGCATCATGTGAAACTACATTTAAATATAAAACAGGCACAGGAGAGTTCCAAATGATTTCATACACAAGAAAGTAAGATGATGTGATACACATTTTTTTCTTGATGGTAGAGATGGTCATAAACAGAGGAAAAATATTTAAGATAATTTTTTTCACCTGTGGTTCTGCAGCTACCTGCATTCTGTATGTTAGGTTTGAGCCTGTGAGCTGAGATCTTGTTCATCTTAATGGTAAAACTTAAGTGCAGAAAATGAATATTTTCTATAGGGTCTGCTCTTTACAAAAACATGAGCATGTCCTTACTCTTTGGTTGGAGGATTAAAAATTGCATTTTAAGAGTGACCAGCTAGGTATATCCATGACAATGCCAAATCGCACAAGTATTGAAGCTGAATTAAAAAAAAAATTTAACAACCTCCATAATTTTTGAGATAGCTCCAATATAGAGAGAATGAATCAACATCTGCTGAAAGGATGTCTATGTTTTCCACAGATTTGGTTAGGGTTAAACATTAACCTATTCTGTTTACAAAATATTATTTTGACATACAAACTGAAACTCTCAGCCTAAACTAGTTCTCCTATTAGCACAAGATGACAGCTGTCAGTGATGTTTTAAGCAAGAAACACACCTAGGGAAATATTTTTGTCTTCCTTGAAGAATTTCCTCTTAACCTGCAAAATTCTTGAGACTGTGAGGGGTGAGAAAAAAATAATAAATTATGTTTGGCAGCAAGGACATAAATAAGGTATATAATTATGTAGCATATCATATTTATTTCATACATATATTTTGGAAATAGGCATCTGCACTTTCTCCTCACTCAGTTGTGTGGCCTCAAATACAACCACCTACGTTTGTGTTAACCATGTGTGGTTAAAAGTTCTCATTTTTCTGACCTGTGCAGTGCAGATTGCAACTGTTGGGCAATCTGCTGTGAAGTGATGTATTTGCCTACAGAAAACACGAGGTGGTGCAATAAAAAGTGCTGCTGTGCAATGTTCTCCAAGGATAGGCACAATCCCTACAGCAATAATGATGAATAGCAGAACCTTGTATTAACTGAATGCATTTTACCCATTTAGGCTGAATCATGGTATTCATGGCACAGAGAAAAACATAACCACATTTTCCCTCTTTTTCAACTGCTCAAGGAAGATAAGTATAGGAAAAAAACACAATACAGCAAACAAAAAAAAGGAAAATAATTGCATGGTATAAACAAATGAAATGCCAGTTCTCTGATAAGAAACCATCACTCTGCTAAGTATGAATACAGTAGGGTTCAATAAAACAGAGGGAGGATTTTATGCTTGAACCATAGGCATCTATCTGATTTCCCTCAGGTTTGACCACTGCCAAGTGCTTCTGAAACTAAATCCTCAATATACTGTCATTTTGAGCTATGTAGGTGAAGACAAAATTAACTTAATGACAGAGCAAGTTTTTCTTGCCTCTTAGTTATGGTGAGAGAAAGAACATCAACAAGACAGGAAAGAAAAAGGTCTGGTTCCTGCTGCAAGATGTGCTATCTCAAGCAACTAAAGGATTTAACTATAGGAACTAAAGGATTAATTATTAATTATCATCCATGTTTGGATGAACACACATGTGCTGCTCTGGTCAAATACATGCAGAAGGCTGCTGTGCTCTTACTCTCTGTAAATGTTTGGGGTGCTCTCAAGTTGCTCATTGTTGCTGCTCCTTTGTCCTGTGTTTATTCCATCAGTCTGGAAGCAAACGTTTGCATCACTGATCTGAGGGGGCTGCTGCAGAATTCTGCCTGCCAAGCACATTTGCTCCCTTACATTTCCTTTTTTATATTCCAGTAGAAATTATAAAGCATTGCAAAAATAAAAATCAACTCTGTGGCTTGGTGCTCTTTAATACTGGGATTTAGAAATGAGCTAAACTAACCCAAAGAATTAATATATTTCTCATTTGTTTATGGATATTGGGCTGTAGCAGATGGTCAGCAGCAGCCAGAACTGTCAGTGTACTGCTGTGCACAATCAGTCCGTGGGAGACTAAGATGAACTGCTGTTTGTGCTCTTACTGCATTAGAGTATTTTTGAATGAGCGTGGTGTCCCTAAGGAAGCCTAAATGCACTTGTTCCTTTTTATTTGCTTTGCCTGGTATATAAAATCAGTACGTTTCATTTTCATATACATTCATCACCACTTTTCATGTCTGTAAATATTAGAGACAGAGAGCACAGTCAAGTTTAAATGTCTTTGAAATAATGTTAAAGTTGTATAACCACTCATGCTCTTAGTGTTTGATCTTATAAAAGAATTCTACTTTCATATAATTAGCTATATGGCTTAAGTAACACTTGTAAGGAAAAGTTATTTCTGTGTAATATTTAATGGAGATATTTCTAGCATTTGTGTGAAGATCCTGTGCTGCTGTAATGCTGTGATAACTAGGGAGCATATTTCTACAAAAACCTACATACATAGGCACAAGCTGACAGAAGCAAAAGTGAAAGAAATGTAAATCCTTTGACTTTCTTGCAATACTTACAGTTCTCTGAATGAGAAAAAGAAGTAAATGTTGCTGAAAATTTTTATTCTAGATGTTGAATATGAAGAATACTGTAATAATAATACACACATCTTACTTTTGGAGCAATAGCATCCACAGACAGAACAATACTTTGTAGCCTGCACTCCTACAGTGTTTGTATGTCCTTGTTACAGACAAGTGGGATCGCCTACTTATAAAGCTCCTCTGTGGGCATTCAAATTCAGATCATAATACTTCTTAATTTCTTCACGTTTATGGGATTTTCACTATGGGCAAATTAAATTTGAACAAAAAAAATGTAGAGGAACAAACTTATTTAAAACAGGTGTTTGTTGCTACTCAAACGGGGGCATTTAAGTTTTGACTTCTACAATTTGCATTTTGTTATAAGTTGCTTAGTGAGAAAGTAGAAAAAATAGGAGAAAAGTTGGAAGAAGGTAAAATGAAAATCAGGCTCCAAGTATGTGAATTTTTCTTACAAATTCCTGTTACCACTGGAAATTTCTTTTTAGTATAGTAACAATCGTTAAGACATTAATAGTGTGCTGGTTTAAAGGTAAATCGGCAGGAAAAATGAACACAACACAAAAGAGATTATAAGTCAGAGTTACAATTTAATAACAATATTTCAATAAATGCAATGACACAAACAGAAAAATTGGTTTCAACCCAAAAAACCCCAGAAGTATAACCAGCACCCTGAGGCACAAGCACAAAGGAGTTTGTTAGCCCCTGTACTGAACCCTATGTGGTTTCCCCAAGTCCAAAGTAAAAGTCCAAAGTGGAAAAACCTGTTGGTGCAGCTGACAGTTGCAGTCTGATGGAGAGTGGTGGTCAAAGGCTGGTTGAAAGTGGTGGTCTCGTCCTGTCAAGGTTCTTGTCCTCCTCTGGATCCGACAAGTGTACTCTGAGGTCTTCTTACCCCAAGATATGTACCCCCAGGTCCAGGTGGGAGCACCCAGTCCCTCCCCCAGGGTGGAGAGTCACACAGTGGGTGATTAACTCTGTGAGTCATGGAGTATTTGGAATTGTTGATGGCCCATTAGCAGACATGCCCCTTCAGGCTGGGTGTGAAGGTGCTCATGACTCCCTGGAGGGGAGTTATCACAGCTTTTATCTCAAAGATGTCTTTCATATCCAGCTCACAACCTGAGGGGTCAGGTGTGCCCTGGGCAGCTGCTGCAAATGGTCCATTGTTCTTGGGAAATGAATAGAGGGAGTAGAATACGTAGCTTTGATCACCCGTACACAGTGATAAACTGGTCCCACCTGCTAAACTAGGACACAGAGTTTATGGTAATAATCAAGTATTAAACCACTTTAAATACAGATCCCTGAATAGTTAGAGTACTTAATTAACTGAAAGTATTTTAGGGTTTATCTCTTTACTACACTTTCTTTGCAATAGTACTTACCCATGATTTCAATTTCTTTCCTATTTAATAATTTTGCTGTCAAAGTTTCTGTCAAATCTTTAGATTTTGGGAACCTACCAAACAAACCTCATTTAATGTCTTGGTTCATCTGCTTGTCTTTCAAAGATTCTTAGAAACAGTGTTAAAACTTTGACTTCTAGCTTTGGAAAAACCAAGCTATGTCAGACTTGTCAAAGGAAGCAGCTCTCATCAAACATAACAATAGAGGCTGATTCCTCTTCCATTTCCGATGTTACATGCATCGTAATGCAGTAACAGGTCTGTTGGAAACTGTGGTCACTACCTTCCTTATTAGATTTCTTCCTTATTAAAATTTCTGTTGCCATAAAATTTTGCCCTAAATGAAAAATGAGAATTCTTGTCTCTGTTCAGTCTCTAAAACTTGGGTTTGCTTGGAATCAATTTTGAATAATAATACTCTGAAGAGGAAAAATAAGCCACCTTTCTAAGTTTATTATCACAGAGGTAATGTCTGTATTGCAGTGCTCTCATCCAAATAAGTGGCTGAAGAACTATGTAGATTCCTTTCCTCACCACTGGGTATTTCAACACCTTCTAATACTATTAAGCCAGGGATAACCATTAGGTTAAACTACTGCAAATACACAGAGATTTAAATATGGATGTTATACATGAGGACTTCCACTCTTTTAACAGCAATCTTCTAATTGGACAACATGAGCTGACCACAGCGTATCACTTTGATTTGCATTACT
This sequence comes from Sakesphorus luctuosus, assembly GCA_013396695.1. Taxonomy (NCBI): domain Eukaryota; kingdom Metazoa; phylum Chordata; class Aves; order Passeriformes; family Thamnophilidae; genus Sakesphorus; species Sakesphorus luctuosus. Next base: position 560,790 of record VWZD01005134.1, read on the forward strand.
AATATGCTGAATTAAAAACACTGATCCTAATCTACAGGACACTGCATACTACATGTTAAAATAAGGGCATTTCAAACATGATGAGCTGGATTCCCATTGCTTTAGGCAGCCAGCTTTGGTGAATCACCAGCAGGATGATTCAGAGCAAGTAACGTAGAAGACTTGACTGCCTATGGAGAGAACATATCAATGGGAAGCAATTGTGGAATGCCAACATAGGGAACTATCCTGTTCATTGGCTGCATGAGGACTGCAGGAAGCTTCAGTTACTCCAGTGTAGACATGGGCGTTATAGGCAATTGGTAGTTTGATTGCCAGGATGAATAAGACCTTTTTTTCCTTTTTCTTTCTTTTTTTTTTCCTTTTCTTTTTTTGCTAGCATTTTTTGTATTTGAAATAAAAATAAAACAAAGAAAGCCCAACTATGTTTCTCAAGTTTGAAAACTGAGATTTGTAGAACTGTTCTGACTTTTCATAGCCTTTTTTGTCTAGGCCTAGGACCACTTTGACAAATACTTTCTACTGTTCTGAAACTTCTTTTTCAGAAAAATGAGTTACCCTGCTTATAAAGAAGCAAGCTAGAACCCCACAAGCAAACAGACTGTCCTCCCCCAATCACTTCCTGATGAAAAATATTTCTCGTGGTATATCACAACATAAGCAAAAATAATGTGCTTGGCTTTACAGGTCTTTACATAACCCATATATTTTTGGACAGAGTTAATCAGCAGGCAGTTATTTAATTGAAAGATTTGTAGTTATTTCAATTCCAAATGTTAATGGATGCTTAAAACTCATTATTCCTTTTCTCTGGATTTGTAGGTATCTTTTTATTGATTTCTTTTTCATTTATCTGTTGTTCCTGTTGCTTGCCTCCAGGCACACTCAGAATACATCTTACAGTTTAATTTTGTATTGCTTTTATTAAAGCAATCTAGTGATAACAATATCCTGTCTGGTATTTTGGACAGCTTTGATGTCACATTTAAATATATCTTGAAAGAAAATCATTAAGATCAAAGTACTGAAGTAATCAATTTTCATTACATGCTGGGAGAATTAAACAGACAAAAGTAGTCACCAGCATTACTTTCCCAAACCAAATCCAAATTAGCAACACACAAAAACCCCTGCCTCCAGATTTTTACCTAAATACATACCTGAAGAAAGTAAAGAAACTCACAATACAAGTTATCCCTAATTCTAACCTCAAGAAAGCTTCTGAAAGCAATACCTGAAACCGCAGTAGTGTAATAAGTCTTTCATGTTAGCCAGTTTTGGTGTTATCTTACCAGATACAGCTCCTGCAACACCAAGACAAACTGCCATCCCTCCTGGCTGCCCATTTGCAGTTCCCACCATGGGCTGTCTCCAACCCCTGAGAGTAAAGAGGGGAATCACTGCATTTTTCAGGCCTCACTCTATGCTTGCAGAAGGTGATATACTATGGCTGCTGCTGTGGTCTTAGACTGAAAATGCAACTGCACACTTTCAGTGTGAACATCAACTGGTAAGAAAAAAGCCAGGGTTGAGTGGGCACTAAGACTTTTGAGAAAATATATGCTTTGGAGCAGATGCTGCTTTTCTTGCCTCCTCCCTGGCCAGTGCTCTCAGTGGAGACTTGAAAATCTGCATGAGCCTACAAATCTCAGCCTTTGAACCCCAGAGAGCTCAGAAACTAAATCCACTTGAAGATCTGGTCACACAACACAAAATTGTCCTACAAAATTTATCAAAGCAGTTGCCCTAGAAAATACTGGTTTGATGTTCATAAATGCTACACTTTTAATGCCATAAATGTATCACTGTTTGCCTGTTGGTTGGTGGTTGTTTCTTCTTCTTTTCTTCTTTCCCCCCCCACCCTAGAATTTACAACAAGAAGCGCAAATTAATGACTAACTGATGAAACAGTCACCTGAGAGTCTTACTTATGTGAAATTTCTCACATCTTTCACTCTGATAATACATATCCATAGTGGTGTATTTCAGTGAATGTCTAATATCTGAAACACATGTCAGTTTGTGCACATCATACCACAGAGCTGCAGAACCAGGGTAGATCTCGACATGAACTGAAAGAACGGTGCACAGCTATTTAGTGTGGTGCAAACTTGTATGTGTTTCTAAACTAAATAGCTTGTTTCTGATCATTTTGACTTGACCAATAAAATTTTCTGAAATGTCTTTGGAAAGAATCAGAATTTTAGTTTGGTTCCTTCTGAAAATGTAAAAGCATGTCAGAAAGCAGTTTGTATTTATTTATATGCAAGAATAAGTCAGTGTGTCTTTGCTCACAGTGAGAGTTTCCACAAAGGATGCTACATTCACATGAGAAGGAAATGGAGCCTGTGTGGGTGAGGGAGAAAGCTAGAGGACTCAATGAGGCTGTCAGTAATACCTGTGCCTCCCTTCAAATGGGAGTGCCTTTATGGGATTATGCTTGTATAAAGCTGAGTGTGGGAATAATAGTAGAAGGTCACAGAAGTTAATGGAGTTATCAGTCAAGGAGCTTCCATTGTAGCAGTGTTGAGAAAATGTGTCTATAATTTCCCCACCTCTTCTAATATGCTTGCTTCAGTGACCCCAATTTGAAAATCAGCAGCCACCTTGGACCATTTCAGCAATGTGGGAAATCCCTTTGCACAGAATCACAGGGTAAAGTTTGGAAGAGACCACAGTGGGTTGTCTGGTCCATTCTGCTGGCTCAAGCAGGGTCATCCTAGAACACGTGGCACAGGATTGCGTCCAGGTGATTCTTGAGCAAGGTAACTCCTGCAAGGGAAATTCCACAACCCCTCTGGGCAATCTGTCCCAGTACTCTGTCACCCACTTAGTAAAGAAATTCTTCTTCATATTCAGGTGGAACTTTCTGTACATCAGTTTCTGCCCATTGCCTCTTGTCCTATTGCTTGGCACCAACTCTTGACACCCTCTCTTCAGATACTTACAGACATTGATGAGGGCCTGTCTTGGTTTGAGGGAAATACCAAGATGTTTACCAAAAAGCAGAGGAGAGGATTCCTCCACAATAATCACTTCACTCTTTATTAAATTTAGGAAAAGGAATTTTAATTAGAAAATGGATATAAGAAGGATAACTGCTCTTAACTACTATATGCATACATGTAACTGTAAACAGACGAGAGCAAACTACTCCCCCAGCACCAAAGGNGGCTGTGAAGTGAATGCTCGGTCTTTTCCCAGGGAGGCAGAGATAAGGGATGAACTCACATGGACACTCTCTCTTTATCTCTCCTTATCCTCTGTTCCAAATGAAGAGGGAAAGCTAGGGGTGGAGGAAATGTTGATAATTCTCAGGAATCTCCTTGCAGTCCAAATCAACCACCAGGAAGAAGGAAGAAGGAAGAAAGATCTGCAGTGTCCTGGCAGCAGCTGTGTCTCTCCCTTCTTTCTCTCTCTGAAGCTCAGGGTGCCCAGAGATGGAGAGGGAAAAGCAAAGAGCAGAGCTAGCTAAAAAGAGCTCACTAGCAAGCAGTGGCTCTTTTTTTGCCACTGCCCAAAGAAAATCCCCCAAAAAGTCAAACCAGCACACAGAGAACAAAGAAAGGAAAAACTTCTCCCCACCCCCAGGTTCTGTTGCTCTTGCTGTTTGAGAGCAATCACATAATATAAAGTGCTGATCTGATAGAATCTCTGCTCACTCAATGCTGTTCATAAAGGACGATGAAATGTTCATTTTATACCAGCAGACCTCATGTCATACCAGGGGTTGCTGCTTTATGCCAGATACTATTTATCTTCCCAGCAGGTATAAAAGCATAGAGCTGTAATAAACACCATGATACATGTTCTGGTTCATTCAGCAGACACATGATGAAGGGGATTGTCCTGCCAATATCTGCAGGTCTGGTACTGATAATCATGGATGTATAATCTTGGAGGTATCAGGACTGGTGTGCCTGGCCCCACAGAGAAAGCTGGAGAAAGGTGAGTCAGTGGAAGAAAATCATCCAGGTGTTGAAGCCTTAGAGCTCACTTGCATTTGAAATGAGTATGTACCTAAGCAGCACACAGACTTACAGCACAAAAGGAATTGCTGAATAATGCCACAAGTTCTGGAATTAGGGTGATTTATCATGGGTTGAAAAGATTCCTTTCCTAATGCAAATACTCTCTGGGCTACTTAGAAATGCATCTGGGGAGTGCAAAGAAACTCCCTACTGTTCTGACACAGTGTTCAAACTTTGAGAAATATTTAAAAGTATTGACAGAGATTATCCTTTGTCCTTCCTCCTGTGTGATCATCTCTCTCTTTATAAAAGAATATTGCCAACATTTTCTTTCAAGTTAGAAACCAAGTTTTAAAAGCAACTGCTAAGGAATTTGGGAAATCAGATTCTGAGACAGTCAGAGATCAACTATACAGCTCAGCTGTAATCAAAAATGTCTATTTCTGTGTATTCAAAAATGTTCCTCAAGGGGACCTGTAGGGTACCTGTATCCACCTCAGAGCTATGATGGAGTTGGGCATGTTGATGCCCTTCTAATCAGCTTCATTGTTCTCTTCCCACATTTCCTGTTCTTTGTCACCTTTTATAAGGGCACCTGTGTGAACAGAAAAAAAATGGTTTAACTATCATGATCTTTTGTGGAAGATTTGAAGGTCATCAGCATTTTCTAGCAAAACCCAGAAACCTCTTGTGTTGATATTGTTTTGGGACACCATTAAAATTTATGTCTGCTTATTTCTATCTGAGTGTCTCATCCTACTGCTTCAGCAAGTGTTTAGCATTGGCCATTACTATCACTAGCTTATTGGCACCTCCAGCATGGCAATGTGAACTTACTAGTTTACATGCTTTGATTATCTTTTCATGGTTTAATTTTTAATAATTTCATTACATCAGTGAATCAAAATGACTTGTAAGATTTACCTTGATTTTTATATTCTTCTCAAAATCATCTGCCTGTAATGATTATGGGATGGATTTTTGAAATTGCCAAAGTTCAATGTCCAAGTCAAATGTCAATTTTGCAACTTTCAAGATTACTTCCTCTGACTTTTGCTACCATCTATCATCTGATAATTTATTTAAATGGATTAATAAAGCCATTTCACTAAAATATGCTGTTTAACACTTCCTCTTATTTGGTACTTTACAAAATGTGTCATAATTTTTGCCATCTCAGATACATTTTTGAGTTATCAGATGTCCTAAAATTATATGTGTTCTATTATAGATAACATGCAGTATTCAGCATTTTAAATAACAAGCAGTTCAAGTAGCATATCAAATTATTTTTGTGTTCACTGTAAATAATAGCGGAATATTTGTCTATTTGTATACATCAAGAAATAAGTTATCATTTCATTTTAGCAGCATGATGGATTAGAAATATTCTCCATGTTGAAATGCTTAATATCAATCAGATTACTCGGTATTTTGTCCCCATTTCTTTTTGTTCTGGGAATGATTTTTTTAAAAATCTTGACAGACTGTTGTAATATTTTAAAATGCAATTCTGTTTCTAAGCATCTAAATGAAAAAAAAAAAAAAGACAGAATCCCAAGGCTCATACCCACTGTGATTGTGGATGTCATTAATTTTTTACTGATTATAGACTGCAGTGAAATTTTAAAAATATGAATTATTCATTTATTGATATGATGGTGTATTAATGCTCAGATGAACTTGTCAGGAAAAATTAAGGATTGGCTATAAAATAATTTTAACTCCCAGCTCCTGCTCCTTCAGGCTGCTGTGCACAGTTGCAAGCTCTGCTCACATGGAAGTGTTTCCAGGTCTGTTTCTTTTATTCTTTAATATTAAATATAGGGTCGTGTCTCATTTGGTATTTTTATTTCACCTCAGTAGCTTAACATTTTACCAAACATTAACTTTCCCAGCAAAACCTCAGGGTACATACATTCTCCTTACCTGAACACCAGATGTAATATCTAATAATGTACTAGTTATGCTCACTGTTTTCAAAAAGGAAATTGATTATGGCAGCAGTCCAAAAGGAAATGCCTTAAATGTCATGTCTAGGTCTTGGTTTTCAACTGATCTCCCCATACCTGAACATGGAGAGACATGGATTTGGTGGATGGACTATTCAGTGGACAGGGAATTGTCTGGATGGACATAGCCAGGGAGTTGTCAATGGCTCTAGATCTAGGTGGAGACATGTTCTTGTGGATAAAAAGCTGGACATGAGCTAATAGTGTGCACTTGCAGCCCAGACCACCAACTGCATCCTGGGCTGCATCAAAAGAAGAGAGGCCCATAGGTCGAGGCAGGTGATGTTACCCCCCTGCTCTGTCCCTGTGAGACCCCACTTGGAGTGCTGCATCGAGCCTTGAGGTCCTCAACACAAGACTTAGACCTATTAAAGAAGACCCAGAGGAGGCCACGAAGATGGTCAGAGGGCTGGAACACCTCTCCTATGAAGACAGGCTTAGAGCATTGAGGTTGTTCAGCCCAGGTAAGAGAAGGCTTCAGGCAGACCTTATAGAACCTTCCAGTATCTCAAGGGGGCTTATAAAAGGGAGAGAGAGGGACTTTTTGTATGGGCAGACAGTGACAGGACAAAGGGCAGTGGTTCTGCACTGAAAAGGGTAGGTTTAGATTAGATATTAGGAAGAAATTCTTTACTGTGAGGGAGCCGAGACACTAGAACCCTGTTGCTTAGAGAAGTTGTGGATGCCCTACTCTTGGAAGTCTTCAAGGCCAGGTTGGATGGGGCCCTAAGGAACCTGGAATAGTGAATGACATCCCTGCCTGTGGTAAGGTGGTTGGAACCAGATGATCTTTAAGGTCCCTTCTAAGCCTAATCATTCTATTATCCTAAACAAAATGCCAGAATATTTGAATAATAATTTTAAAATTTCAGAATTCTCTCAGACTTATACAAAAGATGAGTTTGATAACAAGAACATAATTGCGAACAGATTATAATCTATGCAATACATAATAATTACCTCCCCAAAATATTTTGAAAGGACTTTCCCTAAAAGACTTTCCCAAAATTTTGTGTAATTGCAATGTTCTTATTCCTGTCATTTCCAGATAATAGAAATAGAAAAAGCATAGGAAGGCCAAACACTGCTTAAAGAAATACAAAGAATATGATGCACATGCATAACACACAAAATCATGCAGCCACCTTGAAGACACATAATCAGCTTCTTACCCTGATGGGCAACTACACTACAAAATTAAAGACTAATTTTATGACTGTATTGGCAAGCTTGTCCAAGTCATCCTGTACAACAAAAGAGGTGGGCACTCACGATCAGAGCAGAAGAAAGGGAAGGTCACATCTTTGACAGCCAGCCTTAGGCAGATTATCTCACAGAATTTTTATGTACAAATCAACCACGGAAAGTCTGCAAGGACACAGACCTCCTGCCATTGATTATATCATATGTGCTCCATCAAAATGGCTAAAATTGAAATCCTGGGCTGTATGGAAACCAAGGGATGGAGTGTATTCCTCTTAGTAAAGGAAGATTTGTATTCTAAACCTTTTATATCATCAATCAGTTACATTCAGTCAATGGCAGAAAACAATTTCTAACAGCACAGAAAGTTTTTGAAATAGTTACTTGTGTGTTTCTGGATCAGAGATGCATGATGAATTGTGAGATAACATCCTTTTAACTATTTTTTTCACAGAATTTTAATTAAGAATATTGTTTCATATTAGCTTGATGGCATTTTAATCAAGAACCTATTGCTAAATTATTAAATTGATTGTTAAATCACTGGCCACATTTGAACAGTGCTTGCACACTAGTCAACTTGAAATACAAAGAACATTTTTTTAGAAAGATGAAAACACCTACACTACTACAGAAAACTATTAAAGTATGTTTTATCTCTGAAAAATTATTCAGTAGATGCAGCTCTATGGAGTCATGGGATTTTTATGGTTATGGGAATTTATAGTACATAAGAAAATCCACAAGTAAAAAGCTATTGTTTTTCTTCTGTTATTGCTTCTAATCCAGCCTTTACAAGTCAGTATGGATTCCTTGTATCTTCTCTATGATCCTTAGCAATATAGTAAGAACAGGCCACATTTTGAACTCAGAGATATCTCTTCAACTTTGCAACCTCCAAAGCCAAGAAAATGATAATAGACCATTTTGCAAACACTAGGATTCCCACAAAAGAAGAAACACAGGTATATTTGCTATCCAAACCTAAGTGGTGTAAGAAGAATGATAGGGATTTCAGTAAATGAACGGAAATGATGGAAATCAGAAAGAGGCAAATTATTGATAAAGTCATAATGTCACAGCTGTATAAAGTCACATTTCAGTGTACAGAATTTCATGTCATAAAGAATGAGAAAAAAGTGGCCATGAAAAATATTTGGTGCTGAGATAGTTAAGGAATCCTAATCTATTTTTCAAAAAACAGTCTCCTTTTTGTAAATGATTGTTCATCTTCTCTCCTTGTGCTTGCTTATGTAAGAGTGAGTAAACAACTCCTCAATGTTGGAACCAACCAAAAAAAAATCTATTTTCCAGAACTATAAGCATTTGCAACTGTTTTAAATTTTTATTTTTTTCTTGGTTTTTTCCCCTGTTTTTGTTACCTTGTTATTTACTTAGCACTTTCTGATACACATATCCAGATCTAGATATTTGTCTGTGCTTAAAGAGATTAAATAATGATAGGATTATCTGACTCCAGGCAAGATGTAAATTGTTTACAAATCTGGTTACTGAATGACACTGAACAGTATTGGATTTATATTTTTTAAAATATCATAGGAGAGTAGGTAGTTTCTCAAAGCACTAATACTGATTCTTTGAATTATATACTGATTCTAATCTGCATACAGAACTGTTGAAATGACTTGCTTATGTAGAACCAGGACAGGATATGGGTTTTAGTAAACTTCTGACAATAGACTGAGGCTGTGTAATGCCACTGTTCTTGGGCAGATTACAGCATTTTGCTTCAACAGTTACATTGTGGATATTTTTGTATTTATCAGCAGTATTCATTTTTGTACCACAATTGACTACAGATTTTCTAGTTAGGTTGGTAGATTTAATTGGGAGTTTTAAAATAAAGATTTGCAACCATCTTTCATTTCAGAAGCAGAGGAAATTTGATCACTTACGTAATTTAATATGTAGCCTCATCTCATTCTATATTTCTCCCTTTCTCTGTACTTGCTTTAAAGACCATTTTTTATCATACTATTAAAATGGATCTCAGCTAACCCATGGATCACTGGATTGCTGTTTGAACGGTCCTTGTGGTAAGACGTAGTATTAAGTACTAGTAAAACCCAGCAAAAATGGGATCATTCCTTTTAAAGTCTGTGATAGAACTTCCATTTCTTTAAATCAAGCCATAGTTTCCTACCTTTCCCTTTATTATGCTCACCACAACTCATTTCTTTTTGGTTCTAGTGCTTATGTGTTACAGTCTTTGTCTTCCAAACGTATACATCAAATTCCAGAATAGAGTAATTAGTTAATTAACACCAATTCTGGTACTTCTTTATGTTTATTTGGAGCAATTCATCCATTTTCAGATTATTTTCCTTGATTTATTATAAAAGTGTGCAAAATTACATTGTCTAATCTGATGTATGGCCATTCTTAACCTATATGTAATATTTCTGGCTAAGGTTTTTAATAAATAGTATTCCTCAATCAAATTGCAAGTCTGTGCTCTATTAAAGAGCTCAATAAAAACATTTGAAGTACATCTCTAGAGAAGAAACGCAGGATAGTGTCTTTAAATGATAAAAAAACCCTGAAATCTAACATTTTAATTTACTGGTAAATCTCTCAAGTTTTAAATTTCTGTAGAATTGGAGTAAAATATTAAAGGCTTAAAGGGAAGTGCAGTGTAGAGGGACTTGTAAATGGACAGCAAGCCTTGGAGTCTTCCCTTTCTGATTAAGAAAACACTCCTAGGGAATATGATTTGAAGTCCTCAGGCAGAAGGAATAAATAGCCCAGGAAAGATAAAATAAATTCTTGGTAAACAAAGGTTCAGCAAGGGTAGGACTTAGAGACCAGCATAATAAGAATAAGAACTGTGAGGATCATGAAGTGAAAGATTTGAAGAAGCATAGAATTTAAAGAGAATAAGAAATGATTATCACATTAAAATATCCAAACAGATTAAGTGTGGACTTTCAACAGAAATGAAAAGCATTTCTGAAAATCACAAGGAAAGATCTTTAGTATAAGATTTAAAAGCACTGATAGTAAAATAATACGCAATGGCTGGAGCTGATCAAAGAACACAAAACTGAAAGATTGTTTAAGAAAAATAGTCTTAATATGTGAGAAATAGAAATAGCAGAGAGTCCACAAATACACAATGCAAATAATTTTTGAAGGAATATAATTCTTAATAGCAGGATGAAAATTTGTCACTGTGTCTATATTTTGAACTTTACCATCTCAAGTTATCTTTCATTTCTGTATGATGATTCTGTACATTGGCTGGGATATTTAGGAACTCCGTTACCTATGTGTTATAGGCATCTGTTTACTTTGACTATTCTCTACCAAACTCTTATCTTTGTATTATCAATATCTTTTCTGTAAAATTCTTATTGGCTCTATGGATGGACTGCCAATGCAATCAAGACCAAAAGAGACGCTTCATTGGCTCACTTAGCCACTTGGAAAAAGACATTAGTTGTGTAATTGTGGGGGAGATTTGCCTGTAGCTGCACAACACATGACAGGCTGGCAAGGTCAAGGTGACCTTGGAGCAGCCAAAAAGGTAGTAAACAACTCCAGAGCAGGCAAGCAGGGACTGGCGCCAGGGACTGATGCTCTCGCATGAACACTGCATGCAAGCTGGCTTCTGGCCAATAGAAGCAGTGCAGGAGTACATGGACAAACAAGCTCAGCCTATCCCAAGCTGTCACTGACTGCATGGTCACCCCCAAAACCCTATATAACCTGTTCACCCTCAATAAATTTTCTGACCATTCTTGTTGTGAGCCATTGGAGCCTGGACTTTATTTCTGTGAAAAGACATCCAGGTATCTGGACGCTGAACCTGGGGTCACGTCAGGGGTGGGCTGGCTGGGACACGGTGAAAAACCTCTTGCTAAAACAACACAGAAGCTTTTTCCCCAACATATAATATTTTTCTTTCCTCTTTTAACAGTCTTATGTGAAAGACTGTTAAACCTACTGTTTCTCTGATTTCTACCTTCTCTGATTTCTTGCTCTGTACCTACATGTAGGATAACTCACATCCAAACCATACTAAGGTTACCCTCGCTGTCTCGGAAGCAGCACAGAATTTTATTTTCCTTTCACTTCTGGGCAAGAGAATGGAGGAAACATTTCAGTAGCATTTCTGTGAGGTTGTTCTCACTTACCATATAACAGAGAGGAGTAGGAGTCTCAGGGGACTTTGGGGTATCTGTGTGTACACTGGGAGGAATTTTATGGAAAATCTAAAGTTATTCCACAATGCCTTCCCCAAATCGCCAACACTGTGGGCTAACTGAATGTTATGTGCTATGTTGAGAAATTCCATGGATGCATAAATGCTTCATACAGCTCCAGTCAAATATATACTGTAAGGGATAGAGCAAAGTTTCTTCCAGACAATAAATACCAGTATTTGCCTTAAACCTTTAGGAAAAGAAAGTTTTTTGTAATATGTGATTATACTAAATTTCTCCCTTATCCCAGGAAAAATATAATCAGAGGTAGGGGAGTGAACTTTTCCTTTCACACAAGTGGAGACTAATGTCTTAGTTTGAGCTGGCGAAATGTCAACTGCTCAATACCAAGTCAGAGCCTTGCATGCAGACCCCTTGAGCCTGCTAATTTGAGGCCTAACTAAAACCACTACAACTATTATAAGTCATACTGGCAGGAAGGCAGATTAAGGATGTCTTTCTCTTCCTTCAGTTTTCTTAATTTTTATCTGGTTTCCAAGAAATGAACACTGTTCTGACTTAAGGGCAATAAAATCAGTCTTTATGCTCAAAGTTTTTTCAGTTTATGAAATACACTTGGAAAGAAACAAGAGCTTTTGTCACTTCCATTCTCCAAGACTTTTCATATGTTTCTCCTAATAAAAAGCCCATCTCTGCTTTCTTCTCTGGTTTACTTTCACTACTAGCTGTGATACTCAGTTTTACTCACCTTGAAAACTTCCTCTAAGAATGTTGTAACTCACAAATCTTTTTCAACCATTCCCACCTTGTACAGGTGTATGTTTTCCACTCTGCCTTCTTTTTAATTGAGAAAGCACTGTGCCTAACTATTTTTCCTTTCAACAAGACTTTTACTGCCACTGTTACTACTACAATGCCTCTTTCTGGGTGTCTGATCTCTACCAAATGTTGGTTTGTGCTGCTGGAAAGTGACCATTTCTCCTCCTGAAGTGACGGCTACATAAATCCACCTGCCATCTAAAAGGAGCCTGGTCTATGTACAGACTCTCAAGGCTCTGGAAAGGACTGTTTCTTAGTCACACTCAGTCACAAAACAGATTATTGATTGGGTTAATAGCTTTTTCTTCTCTTTTGAAAATTAGTATAGCTTGTTTTATAACAAACTTTCAAAGTTCAACGAAGCTCTTCTAAAACTAATATAAACTTTACTGAAGTCAGTGAAATATTGGTGGCTAAAAGTTGAATGAACTCAAAATAGGTATATGAGAAGTAAAATGAATATTAACAAACAGGAATGATTTCCCAGAGTAGAAGAGTGTCACCTGTAAAAACAAAAGAATGGAAAATCCTGAAGTAGAGCAATTCAAGTCAAAATCAGAATCCTAAGCTGTAGCAGAACTGAACAAGAAGCACTTGAAATTCGGTGGTGAAAGAGCAGATGGATGAGATTAGTAGGAAAGTACAACACATATGAAGAATGAAGTTAAAAATGTCAATGTTGCAGAATAAGGGCTGAGATAAAGTTTTGTTTTCCCTCAGAAACTCTCTCCAGGAGAACAGATTCTAAAACAAAGCATTAGAATAGTGAATACAGGATTTAAATTTCCAGGGTTACATATTTAAACTTAATTTAAGAGTGTACTTAAATGGAATTTGAATCAATGTTCATGTGGAACATTAAGTAACCCTTACCTTTTTTTTCTGTTTTTAACTGACATGAACAGTATTTGATAAAAATAGAGCCAAATACTTTCAGTTTAACACATGTATTTTGTGCAATGGAAGCAAATAGATGTCTCTGTACTAATTATTCAGAAAAATTGGAAGTGAATCTCTTTCATTTAACATGAAGGCAGCATAGAACTCATACAGTCCCCTAATATTTTCAAAGGTGGAGCCTTATCCCCGCTTTTTTCTTCAATAGTGTTTGCTGAAATAGCTGGAGAAGATCCTGCTTACAGAATAGTACCTAATACTTAGGCCCAATTTCACAGAAAGCTTTAAACAACTCTGTCCTAAACGTCATTGTGAGCCTTAACAAATGTGCTAACTGAGCAAGCAAAAAGGTGCTTCTTTTGTCCTGTCACATCATAAAGTCACCGTGGATTTGGAGATTAGAGCTGTGGGGCTCTGATCTTAAGCACCTCTCAAAACCCTCAAAGCCACATTAGGTCATCATCTGGATTCTGCTAAACCACAGTGACTGACCATCTGTCCTCTATTTTCAGCCTTGACATACAATATTTGCTTTTACAGGGATTCTTCCTGAGATGGATCCTGCTTCTCAAGAGACCAAAGTTCATGCACATCTTTGAGTATTTAGATATTTTACTCACCTTAACAATCATTTCCATGACCATAAGGATGTACTTGAATGATTTTTCTGGACAATGCTCTGGTGCTCAGTACTAAGATCAGTCCTCAAATAAATAAAGACTAAAACCCACTGGAATGTATTCTTAAATGTACTGGTAAGAACTACTTCATAAAATCTACCTATGCTAAAACCCAGTATCAAAAGTCTCATCAAGATCCCATTTATTTATTTCTGTAAAGAACCCACCATGATAGTCTTTGAAATTGTCTGTCTGTAAATAATTTCTTTATCAAATATATTTATGTACTTCATAGATCAATAAAAATACTTGATAAATTTTCAAAATGCAAAGGTATATACTGAAATTAGAGGAAAAAAAAAGTTTAAAAATAGTGAAAATTATGTCCATGTATATACAGTGCAAAATAAAAGTCAGCAAAGAAATGGACTGCCTATGACCTTTTGAAAAGAGTCCATGGTAATGGTATTCTACACATGTGATGTTGCACTTGACTGTATTTGTGTGAAATCTGGAAGGAGTTGGAGGGCTGGGCCACATCTGACATGTAGACCCGAGTGTACAGTGACTGCGTGGCTCTTGTTACCCCAGTAGAAATCTGCCTTTCCCTTTCCCCAGATAAAGCTGGCCAGGTTGCTGACTATTGTGTGAGGCCACTGATCACCACCTGTCCATCCTTTCACAGTCTTCTGTTGTTCATGTTTCTCAAGAAAGAATTAAAATGAGCAACCCCTGGGCAGCACACAATGCAAGAGCTGTAATTTGCTGAAGAGTTATAAAGGCCTTTTCCAGTACCTGATGTGTGCTCAAATGGGGCCGGGGAGAACCTCTCCCTGGTTTAGCGGAAGAAGTCTACCATACTCAATACAGGGATGCTTCACTATTGTAATAAGGACAGTTACCTGTGTAATGCATTCATATAGAGATCATAAACACACTTAAGAACAAAATATCCCTGATTTTGCTTTGTTTTTCACATTTCAAATTTTGTCAGTTTGGCATTTCTCAAATTAAAACTTTGCTGCAGAGGAATTTACAGAGTGGTGTAGATGGATGATATCCTAAACAGGAAGTCAATCGGTCCAAGAGAACACAAGACATCAGCTGCTCCTTGATTGACTCACATATGCCTCCAAGTGAAGTCAGTCAATAGGAATTGTATCTCTTCAAGTGAAATAATCTGTGCAAAAATGACAGAATTTGAGAAATACTAATGCATATATTTATTTAATGCATTTAATTATTTGCTTTCAAAAAATAAAACATCAGAATATTTCACTTTTGACATGAAAAGATAGAAGAGAAAATGGCTTCATATCCACTCTGCATGAACCTTCATTGTACCTTTATCTGTAGAATTGTGTAAAGAGAGCAGAGGGCATTGTTTTAACTCTGTAGTGCTGTGTTTCAAAGTCCTGTTCTGAAAGCAGACTTAAACACAGCTTTGACAAGGTTTGCTTTACTCCAGCCAATTCAGTCACACTGTGCACAGAGCATGAGACAGTCAGCTGAGGAATGATAATAATTCTTTTCCCCAACAGGAGCCTAGAATATGCAAGCCTGAGCCAAGAAGTAGCAGCTTCCAGAAAGACGCCAATCAAAGAAGAGCAGCTGCACTCCTTCCCATAAAGCCCTCAGAACTTATGTGTGGTGTGTGAGATTGCAAAGTTTTTAACCCCAGCTTTCTCTGCCATGCAAAGAATAAATTTTGGGTTCTGTTTCCCCCTACTTTGTTCTGCATTTTTTTTTTTTTACCTAATGAAATTTTGCTAAATGACTGGAAACAATGTAGCTGTAAAAGACCCAGAATAACATATCGACAATCTATCCATGGGCAGATGGTGTGCTAGCCTGACCTTGTTTGTCACTGGACCACATCCTGTGACAAGGCTTTTTTGTAATCACTGCAGCAGTCTCAGGCTTTCCGTGTATCACATTCCTCCCTTACTCAGACTATGCAACTGTCAGGTCAGAGTGGTATTTCTAATTGTTGACTTAGTACAGTAGTACCTCATTTTGATACAGACCTTTGAAATTTTAAAATACATATTTCAATCATTGAATCAAGAGAATTTTTTGTAAAAAACCCCATTCTAATGAATACTATATTGATATGGTGAATGATTCTATACTGAAATCGACTTTGAAAACAGTAGAAGATCTATTAAAAAGAAGGTTTTTCTTTTTTCTTACTTTTTTTTTGGGTTAATAAAGAACTTGTTTAAACCATCTGGTTATTTGTGTTTCTATTTGGAATGTATTTGGAGTTTATTGGCCCATAAATTTCAATTCAACTGTATCTGCAGCTGGTATAAACACATATTTTTTATACATAGAAAATACAAAAAATATGTTTGGTATCATATGCAGAGGTATCATTTACTACATGGTAAATCTTTTTCCTATTCAAACATCTTTGACTCAAAAAGTACATACAATTTAAATTCAAATGACATAATCTTAGTCTTTCCATCATTCTCATCTTATACTTTTATTAGCTCTTTTGAGTTTCAGCCTCCTCCAAAATTCTACCAAATAAGTAGAAGGTGCAACAGGAAGTAATTTCAGTTCATAAACCAATAATAATACTACTAAGGGAAAAGAACATTTATCCTTCTTTCTACAAAAAATTCCTCTGCAGTTTTGCTAGGCTGGATGCTGCCCTTTAAAAATAGGGAATGCTGCAGCTCCAAAGCAGGCAGATCTTTGCATGTGGTAAGGTCAGCAGAAATTTCAGCAGACTATACTTTTTATTTGGCAGTGCTTTGTGTGCAGATATGGCCTCAGCTGAAGTACACACATCTGCACTTTAAAAACACAATGTAATTTTTCTTCCAATTGCTACTCCATGTAAGTGCTAGATTTTAAGCTCTGTGTCAGTCTGTGGTGCTTTGTTTTGGCTTCAGAGTACAGATCTAACTCCCTTGTAACTGTGATACATGAAGATTCATTCATTAGCTTTCAGGCTGGGAACAATATGTAGAATATATCTGTTTGATAATAAAGGATGAGTCACTAAATATAACTCTAAAGATGATCCTAACAGAGATTATTTTGGTCAAGTTTTTTTCAGAAATTTTTCATATTTAATATTTTTACTGAATGCATATGCTGACAAATTATATATGTAAAGCAGAAATGTATGTTTGTGGGGGTTTTTTGTTTGGTTTGTTTGTTTGTTTGTTTGTTTTTTCCCTAAAAGATCTCAGACTTCTGGGCTCCATTCTGCTGGTTCTTGTCTTCAGCAGGCATTCAGGCTTCCTGCAACCCAGCAAAACCTGCAGTTCCAAGTCCCTTCTTCAATCCCATGGCCCTGGTCACACTATGATTATCCTTATCTATATTATGAGACTGTCTTGGCCTCCAGCAGAAGCTTCCTAAACCCTAAATGCTCCCAGAAGGGTCCTGTGACCTGAGTTACCTCCTGAAGTATTATCAGAGAATTCCCCAGGGGGAGCATTAGTTAGCTCATGCTAAAGCCACAGAAGACACTCTTACAATGTAGCACTCTACCTGTTCAAGTGTACCTGTGCAGTTTTATTACAAATACTTGTGCTCTCCCAGAGCCTTACTGCATGAGGCTATATGTAACTTTTCCTAAGAGTTCTTTATTTCCATAGTCATAGACTTATTTCTTCTCTGTGTCTTCAGCATGCTTCCCAGGTGCCTGATGGTCTCAACAATCAGCATTGTGTAGCACAATTCCCTACCCACTTCAGGAACTGGTTTTATCTGACTCTAATGAACGCTTCTTCAAGATATGCAATACATAAGGAGAAATATATACTCAGAACACTAAACCTTTACTGTGTTTATAAGTCCATAGACTCCAAGTCCCCCCACTCACCCCAGTATCTACCACTTGTCTATATTCTACTACATTGCTATATTTTTTGTGATTTAATTTAATGAAAATCTCACCTTAAAGAGTTGTTCCATATTTAGGGGAAATTCAACTGTACAGAGAGAATAATGATACAAACCCACCTGGTCAGAGAGAGCTCTCTAGCAAGTTAAAACGAATAATGCATATGCTGGAGAAAAGAAAAAAATCCTTATAAGAAGGCACAGCAGAAAGCTGCACAAACAGATCTCCTCACTTTCATCTGCAAAATGAGGTATGACATGTTATTATCTGTTTATGCAATGCTACTTCTATTTTGGTTGCTTAGTTCCTCCTATGCTAGCACCCCGCTTTCATTTGTACTTTACTTTGCTAATCCTTAGCTGTTCTGGCTGAAATTTCCTGTGCTGGATATGTGCCTTAAAATAGAAAGTTTTATGAAAAGAGATTTAACAGTTTCTAGACTGAGATTAGTAAAATGTGTTATTTTCTCATGCTACCAAATTATTCAGCAATAGTTGTATTTAGGAACCTATAATTCTTTCAGATTTTTCCTCAGAAACTTTGATTTTGCCCTGCTATCTTAGAATCTAATTCTTTTAGTGACAATCATGCTTTTATGGCAAAATTATTTTCCCTGTAAAGAACCACATTCCTCACATAAGTTATTGACACTCAGTTGAGAACAGCTGCTAAATTATCTGGTGATTACATCCCTACCAAAGGTACTTTGTGCCAAAAGGTACTTGTCTGCATCTGGACTGTACTTGTATTATCCTACAGACTAAATGTGCCAAATTTTAGTGGACATATTGCTTGTAGTCATTATCTTCTGTTTTATATGTTTTAAAACAGTGTTTAATTGTGTGATCCAGAGGACGTTTTTTAAGGAGGAGTGGGGCCTGCATAGTATCTCAAGCCCAATATATATGGCACCTGGAGTATTGTTAGGATTGGGCAGAGAGAAAAGCTGCTCAGTAGGGAAAAAATGTCTCAGCAGCAGACAGTGACTACGAACAAAACGAGGTTTTGCAAGAAAATAAGGAAAACTGGAAGAATTCTTCTCCATATCTGCTTCAGACTTTCTACATTCTGCACAAACTGTCCCTCAATCTGAACGTTTCATAGCTGTTCATCAACTATTCCTTATAGCTGGTTGCCCTGCAAATACTTCAGGCTGTGATTTGCAGATGGCTATTTGTATATGCAGGTAATGTCAGGGAGAAAGTTGATCTTAAGGTCTCAGCTGGTCAACCCTGTGTAGATAAAACCCCAATAATTTTATCCCCAGTCCTGTCTTATACCTGTTTCAAGAAAAAGGGTGGTTGTACAGAATTCTTACTAGAGCTGGTTAAAAACTTCCCCAGAGCATATGAATTATAAAATATGAATATAATAATTAACAAGAAGAGCCCAGTTCCAACAAAGTTGTAAACAGGAACCAGGTTGCTCCTTCCTGCATACAATTATGAAGAACTTTTTCTGAAATTATAAAAAATAAATTGGGGGAAGCTGAACATAAATTAATATAAACAATACTGGAGCACAACCATATCTTATTGGTATAGAAAAATTACAGTAACACAATTTCACTGTAATTCAGTCTTCATATACTCAATATTTGCAAATAAAATAAATTATTAAAGTCACATATTTCTTCCATGGTTTGATTTATTTTTAGGTGGCATGTGATGAAAGGTGATGCATTTCTTGACTGGATTAACATTTTAAACTATTGCATCACAAATGGCAAGACCCTTTCTTTGTCCCAACAGACTGTGCAATGATGAACAGGCCCAAGAAACATGTCACTCTCCTTGAGACACTTGAAGAGAGAAGGGTTTCAGGAATGACTCACACAGACTAATCTTCAGTAGGTGTACAGACAGGGCTGGATAAGGAGTCCATTCAGGTCCCAGAGCAACACAGTAATGCTGGTTTTAGTAACTGTTTCCATCTCCCTTGCTTACATAGGCAGGCAAAAGATTTCTACTGGCCTTGCTGCAGGTATGATGCAACTCGAGCATGGAACCTGCAAGGAAAACACATAAACTTACATCACCAGAGTTTCACTGTTTTTCCTACCTGAAATGACTTGTGATAATAAATGACTCTCCTTAATCAACTCTTTGATTCAGAATAAGGTACCTTGGAAGTGAGTCTTTTGTTAAAAGAATCTTGTTATGGAAAATTGTTGAGCACTTGTTGAATAATCTGTCATTAGAATATCTCCCACTCAAATCTTATCATGTGGTGAAGGAATATGTCTACATGTCCTCCCAGTGCATTACTACTTCAAGTTTTCCCTTTTTGATGCAATATCAAATTAAATGAATCTGTGTAAATGCATTTATTTATTTAAATCACATTTTCATACTGTAATTTGAGTTAGAAGTATGCAAAAAAAAAAGGAAAGTAATACAAAATCTATTGAAACTGCTCATCAATTATTTTGAAAGATAATCTTTCCCATGTCTATGTCTCACTAAAAGAAAAAAAGGCACCACAACTATACTTTTAGAAAGGTTTTATTTAGATATTCATGTTTGGCTTATATTTACATTTTTTTATTTGCATTTATATAGATTCATGATATCCATGTAGTCTAGAATACTCTTTCTTAAAAATGTAGGGGTTATCCTTCACGTGAAGGAAAAAAAATTAAGGAAATATCTTCCCCTTCATTCTTTTACAGTGGTATGAATGAATATTAAAATAGTCAGTGATGTGAGGAAGATGACAATTCTCTAACTATACACCTGACAGTATTTGTGATTAAGCTAGTGCTGTTAAACTGTTCAGTCAGTCATAAAGAACAGATCATCATTCTGAAGAGGTTATATGAAGTGTTTTATTAAACTGAACAGCAAAAAATTTGGATTATTCATCACACTGAACAGCCAAACTGTAGGTTATATAGGCAGTACAGCAAGCTCATATGCATTTGGATGAAGCCATATTTTTAAAGAGAGATATTTATTTTTTTGCTTTGGTCTATAAAGAGGCATTAGATAGATTTCTCAATTGCCACACCATGTGTTCCAACTGTAGTTTACAATAAATGAACACCCAATTGAGAATCCTATAATAAATTATTTTATGCTTTTTATAAGTGCAAGTATTGGAATAGAGAATGTTTTATTAGGATAACCTACCTGTGGAAGTGCAAACTGAAGGTGCTTTAACAATGCTCTCTTAAAATCTGTGTATTTGTATATTATTGTGGCCAGCATGGATTTAGAGAACTGAAATTTGTGATTTTATGAACTCATGTCCCATTTATAATGCAAAAAGATAGTTATTTGAATGTTACATAATCTACAAATCTAAAGACCAGACTATCATTTTGGTAATCTAAAAAGTATTTTGTCAGTCATATGACTTCACAGAGGAACTCTGAGTATTCAGAGGAACTTTGAGTTCATTAACTGGGAGAGGTCACTATTTACTTCTTTGTATAGCAGCTCAAAACCTTCTGCTTGTATAGTCTTTAGAAAGAAATTCTTCTCTGTGAGGTTACTGAGGTACTGGAACAGGTTGTCCAGAGAAGTTGTGGATACCCTATTCCTGAAAGTGTTCAGGGACAGCACAGATGGAGTCCTGCAAGGACTGCAGTGTGGATACCTACTCCATCACGGACTTTACCATGGGCTCAGGGGAATCTCTGCCCAGTGTCTGAAGCACCTCCTCCCCCTCCTTCTTTGGTGATCTTGGTGTTCACACTGATGTTTTTCACACATCTCACTCCTTCCTGCTTGCACAGTGGTTTTCCTCTTTCTTAAGTACCTTTCCCTAATACACCCCCTCCTCGGCTGTGGGCTCAGCTGTGCCCCAGGATGGGAGGGTCAGGTCCTGCTGTGCCCAGCATGAGGTAGCCCCAGTGCCCCACATAGAGCCCTCCACAGCCCCCACTCCCAACTGATTAAAGCTTGCCCCTATGATAAAGCTCAATAAACAACTTGCATTATTTAAGTGGGAGACACCTCAGAAATAATACTTGAAACACTTCAATTTACTGATTTTCATCAGAGTTCCAGCAGTTGATTTTAAAAACCAGTGTCTCTTGTACTATACTGATTTGCCATGGTTTTTTTATTCAAATAAAACCACACTCATGGTTTTACTACACCATTTTCCCAGTACTTACTACAGCTTCACTGCCTGAGAAAATTATGATCTCTCCTGATATCTGTTGCCTCTGTTACAAGTCAACAGATCATTTTTTATTATATGTTGTTCATTGTCATTTTATTCAACCTAAACTCATACTGTCCTTAGAGAGGACTATCTTTCTCCATTTACTGCCCTGGGAGAAAAAAAATAGGTGTCATCAGCATGAGTCCCCTTAGCAACCTTTCTGGCTAAAGCTCATCTTGCTTGAAAGCAATCTCCATCCATATGTATTCCTAAAACACTTTCACTGAATCATAAGGATCAGAGGCAGGTTTATTTTCAAATGTGAATGTAAGTGACATAGCACTGAAGAGGAGCCAGTAAACCCCCACACTCAGATGTAAATTCTTTCTTTCTCAGAGAACTTTGGTTCCAGGTTGAGATTGTGCCCAGTTGTCATCTTAGAGCATGAAGAGAGTCACCATCTCCTGTTTGGGGCTCAGGAAAAGTGATGAATTTACTGAAATAAGTTAGATAATCTTTACTGTGCTGCCAATTTACCCAAAATCTAAAATTTGCAGTGAAATACTAGTCATACTGCTGATTTTATCTCTTACGTCAATCCATTACAGTGACTTTCAGTCTTTTAGGATTCTTCACTTTAACACAGGTTATTGGGAACATATTGAGATCAGAAATGTGTGGAATAGATAACCTACACATTCTTTTTTTTTTCTTTTTTAATTACAGACACCTTCTGTGGAAGTTAATTAGCTCACATAAATCCTACTCTTCTCTTGAATCCATCGTCATCAACTGAAAGGCATCTTCTATTCAATTCCTTCTGCTGTAGTGCTACTCAGCAGTTGCCCCAACACTGCCTGATTCAGGAGTTTGAGAAGCAGGTGAAACAGAAAGCCAAATGGTGTTGCCTGTCCCAAATACACAATCACAAGATCAGAAAAATTTTGAAGGGAAAAATGAAGAACACTTTTCTACTGATTTCACTGGGAGCCACAATTTTACATTCTTGGCTTCTAGTGAGCTCTTCAATATGATTGTCCTACACTATTTTGAAAATAACATGTAATGCACTTATAATGATCATCAGAATGGTCAAGGGATGTTTTTCTCTTCAGCTACTATTTCAAGGGTTTTATAAATGGAAAATTATTGCTTGCTTGGGTGACCTTTCTTCAGGTATTTTTCAATGCCAAGGTTATTTCTTTTCTTTGACTGGAGAAGGACTTTGATAAAATGAAATGTTTCTGGTTTAGAACTCTCTGAGAGGGAAAATGACATATTCATGTTTTGAAAAAAAAGTTGAGATGTTTATTTGCACTGAGTACTGCAAAATGACTTAATTTTATCTTCAGATTATATCTTCTTCTCACAGAAGAGTAATTACTTTTTAAAGAAGAGCCGTTTAAGAAAAAATTTTTTGCTTGGAAACAGCTTAAAGGACAAGATGAAACAGGTCTTTCAGTTTCCAAAAGAAACAAGATATGCTTTTAGTGACATTAAATGCATGTGTATATATATGCTAGAAATAAGTTCCTCATACAGTATATTGGTTTGCTGTCAATCATTCTGTTGTATAACTTTGCAGCTATAGAAGGTGGAACTAACAGGCAAAAACAATTGCACTTGAGGTTATCTCATTTTTCTTTATTATAATAACTTGTCTTTTCTTGCATATAACTATACTATGCCTAAAACATTCAGGTTGACACAGCCTGACCAATCCCCAGAACATAATCTAGCTCTTCTCCTAAATGAGGTAAGAATCCAGAGACAATGATGATCATGTAATTATGTAGTATATCATATTATTAAGATTTTTTTAACAAATTATTAAGGTTATCAGTTGTAACAGCTATATCTGTTCTAGCATTTCCTGTTTTCTGAGTTTTCTACTTTATAGTTCTATCATTTGCTTATCAATTTTTTTTACAATGTCTTTTTCATAATCTGACTACATGTAAAATTATAAAGCTGTTATAATTTTTATTTAGATTGCTTTTTTGCATAGCAGTTTTTTAGTACAAAGTAGTCGCTGAGGTATACAAAACTTGAAAATGTGGTCTGGAACCATGTGGCAAGTTACTTCACCTAAAAGTTCTCATATTGAAAGGATATGATAAGAATAAAACTAAGGTTAGAAATAGTGTGGATAATATAGTTTTAACATTTCAGCTTTGCACTGCTTATACATGCACTATGCATCTCATCTTTCCGTTTGAAGATCCTAATCCCACCTTCTATGACTAACCTACATCATGCTTCTTTCCAATCTTCTTATTTTTAGTGGAATAATATCTTAATCCTGCCTGAATGTTTCAAAGTTTTTTCTTCTCTTTAAAATTCCTTTCAAATTATGCATTTTTCAATCTCTGCCACAGTTACACATCTCCTATTTGAAACTTACTTTCAAGTGACAAAAACATGTCACTGAAATTCCATTCCATTAAGTCAATGGGACAGTTGCCATCACTTCAAAGCAGTGACCACACCTGATTCTTTTGTAATGAAGGTAAATGAAAAATAAACAAGTTCATGAGACTTTTGGTTACCTTCTTCCATCTCAAGTAATCTCGCCTCTTTCCATACCAAGTCATGTCAAGTTTACGAAGATAAGCCTAGCACACTTTGAGTGCTAAGTATATAATCGATTTCAAGTTTCTGAGGAGTAGTGTTGCTCAATTCTGCCAGTAAAGTATCTTATTCATCTGCAGTACATTTTGTAAAGATATGAAATGACTGTTCCTTATATACCACACGTTCCACACAAATATATAACTCCACATTTAAATGCAAAATTTCAGTCTGAGAGAAACAGGTTTTGACTTTGGTTTTGATCACTTAGATTTTTCTACTGAAATGACTTTGATAAGAGTGAATTGCTTTTCTCTGAGGAAAGTATAATCTACTTCAGTATGCTTTGACCTGGAAATAGTGAAAAAACCAAAGGACTAAAAAAAGGATGATTTTAGTTTACCCAAGGACCATATTGAGCAGAGCAAGTAATAAGATGCTAATATTTTAAAAATATTAATTGCCAAACACATATAAAGTTGGGTATGCTCAGAAATACTTCAATGAACCAAGGGTACAATGTTATTTTAGCCTATGTTCATTTAAACACTGAAGTTACTATAGCCAAATAAAATGCCCCATGATGGGAGTTATTAGTGCATGGCTGTTGCAATAGAAAGTCTGTCTGGCAACAGACTTAGAGCTGCAATAAAAGCCTTGAAGTATGCAGTTAGACTCCAGTTTTGAACTGCATCAAAATAAAGTAATTTTTCTGGTGAAAAATTGGGAGTAATTTTTCTGGTACCTGTCTGTCAAAGGTATTACTGCACTATTCACAAAAATATAATAATTTCTTTGTAAATGTCACTATCCACTTTATAATAACTTATTTTCCCATTTATTTCCTCTTTTATGCAAGAAACACATATGAAATATTCTGATAGCTGTTCTAAGTTTCTAATGTTCATTATCTGTATTTTTGAATTGTCTCCAAATTTATAGTATCAAAATGTTTTGACAGATGTAATTCAGTTAAGGCTCACTATAAGAAACTCTTTAAAGAGAATAAACCTATCACCAGGTTTACATGCTTCTTGACCTTGGAAGAATTTTTTGGTAAGAGACACAATACTATGGAGGTTTTTTTATTGGTATGATTGTCAACTTATATTCCTTGGCAATTTCATGGTTTATCTTTATAAGAGTCGGTTAATCAAATGAAACTCTAATTACAGCCAACAAATTAATAGTGTTTAAGAAATACTGAATATATTCCTGAAGTCCCAAATAAACTCAAGTCTGCTGCTGGTGGGGAGTTCAACTGCTTTCCCTCCAATGAACCTAAAGGCAGTCAAGAAATAAAGGTTCTCTAATTAATATGACATCTGATACTGTCAGCCTGAACTGTAGAATCAAGGAACATATTCAGTGTTATATACAGTATATATATTCCTTACTTTACTGTACTGACATTTTCAAAGTCTTTTTTATACTAAACAAAGCACAATCAACTTCAGTATATGTAAATGTACCACATAATAACCATCATGGAAGTGTGAATGCATTAAACAGCAGTTTTCCAGTCAGTATCTTTGGGTTTTAGCTTGATTTCTGGAATAGGAAGAAGTGTGGACCAAAATCATAGAAATTCAAGACTATGACCAATGTTTGTGTCATTTTAATAACAGTCATTATAATTACTTTAGACAATTTGTTTTAATGGGATATTCAGGAATCACTAGAACTTTCTGTATTTTTTCAGACAAATTCTCTTTAAATACTATGAATTAGGTGTTGATCCTCTTTCACTCACTCTTTTGTCTGAGGGAAATGTGTGTGTATTTTAAGATGCTCAGTATTTCAGATCCTCTCAGCCTGAAATGGGAGGAAGCTGAGTATCAAAACCATGAGCCCTATGATTAAGTTATGAAAAGTCTCTACTAATAACAGGAGTTTAAAGCAAGTTAAGGCAAGGAGGAAATATTTACACTATATAAGGACCTCACCTAGCAGCCTGGATTCTGTGTATAGCCAGAACATAAAGCAGGATGAAAATTCCTGATTGTGCCCATTAGTGGCATAGGCTCCTCACTTCAGCTGTGTCAAGTAGGTGTTATACCCCCAAAGCATTAGGCAATCTTAACTCCAAATGGTACAGCCACTTCCATAAGTAATATTGTGAAGATATTAGAATAAGAAGTGTTAAAGGTATCAGAATCATCAATTTAATGTATAGCTCACTAAATTTTGCACACAAGTTTTTAGGGAAATGGTGCTGAAGCTTTTAAAATCTGTATTATTACTACTCTTAGATTTTGGTTTTCTGTGTCAACATTAAAAACTACTGAAGTAGTGTGAAAATTCCCATTCGATTTTTCAAATGTCCTTTTTATTTTTCCCCCTAGTTCTTCTGAAAGACAGCCATGTCAGCTGTTCATTAATGAAGTTAGCCAGACATGGCAAGATGATTTTCCAAAGATAAGAGAATCTCCTTAGATTTTTCTGGAAGATCTGTGCAACCAGATGAAACAGAAAAGTAAGAAAAAAAAAATCTCAGATTTTAGAACTTGGTACCAAGAATAATAGAGAATTCTTTGGCATTTTAATTCACATTCTAGAGTAGAAGGATCCTCTGCAGACACATATAAAGCAGACCTGAGGACTAAGAGGCTAAGCTTCCAGCACTCTCTCATGCTGTTTCATTTTGTAGTATTAACTGCGGATAAAATAAAACTTTACTGGTTTTACTGGCATATCCGGTATTACAGGTTTTCTTGTAAGATAAGTACTAAAATGTATATTTTAATATATCATAGAAGCTATACCAAATAACATTTTAAATGGGGATGT
Source organism: Sakesphorus luctuosus (assembly GCA_013396695.1). NCBI lineage: Eukaryota > Metazoa > Chordata > Aves > Passeriformes > Thamnophilidae > Sakesphorus > Sakesphorus luctuosus. Next base: position 587,841 of record VWZD01005134.1, read on the forward strand.
TTAGGACAGACAAAAGTGTTTAGGACTGACAAATATATTGTCTTGGGTTGAGCTGGCAAAATGCCAACTGACCAACACAGAGCCAGAGCTTCCCTTCCCCCCACTGAGAAAAGAGGAGAAAGGGAAAAAACCCCTTCAAACTACGTTTATGCTTAAACTAACTATATATTCTTATACAGAAAAGAGAAAATTGAGAGAAACTATAATATAACACACACTTACACGAGTTAGAAATAACAAGAAATAACTCCCACTCCCCATAGAAAACAGATTCTATCACTCTAGATCCATAAGCACCCTAAAAGACACCCAGCAAGAAAGAGAAAGTATAACAACAAAATGTTTCTACTTCCCTGAATTCAAACAAAATGCAGCAGGGCAGCAGCTGGTGTCTTGCTTCTACTTCGGCCATGATGGAACTGAACGAACACTTCCCACTCCTGTATTCATATCTCAGGTTTGCATCATCTGGTATGAAATATTTCTTTGGTTACTTAGTCAGGTGATACCTGTCTCTCCTAATCTACATAGATTCTCTGAGCCTACTAATTTGAGGCCTAGCTCAAACTACTACATATATTTAGGATAATATTTTCAACATTAAAAATAGGTGGATGTTCAATGAAGACTATGGGACTTGCAAGTCTTAGAAGATAATACTGAGCATTGTGGAACTTATAACAGCATTTAAAATAGAAGTCTATTAAACACTGCCAGTCATCTTAATTTTGAGACTGTATAATAATATGTCTCTGAAGTTACCTGCATTTTGTGATTGGCTTTTATCTTTCTTTTAAAGTGTTCCTGTATCTACTCACAAAAATCTTTATTTACACATTTCCTGTGTAGCTGTGTCACTGCTGAATGCTGTGCCTCCTCTTACTGCTTAGTAACTGACGTTTTAAAAATGTTTGCTTTTGTGTGGGTGAAATCTATAACTGAGGGTTATTTTTTAGCAGATGTTCCCTTGCTTTATAGCAAGGATAATAAAAATTTGAGGCTCTCCAATGCCATCTCAATACCCTAAAATTCAATTTAAAATTTCTTTGTTTGAACTATAATACTTAGTAACTTCAATTTACAAATAATAATGAGAGAATCCCAATGATTGCTGAATTTCTAATACAGCAGCACCTACTTAAATGGATTTGGCTATTAATGATCATCCATTTGCAAATGCATCTCAGGAGGAACTGGTGCCTGCTAGTGGAGAGTTCTGGTTTTTGTTCTTTTTGTTCTGATCAAGCACTGATCTAAGCACTGATCAAGCTTAGAAGATCTGGATTCTGGTAATTTTGAAGGACTTTGTAAAGTTCATATTGAAAGTGTCATGTCTATATCTGTTACTGGAAAATAATTTAAGCTGTTACTGCCAAACCTGGCTCTTTGAGGTAAGAACGACGTACCAGAATATACAACAAAATGAAAGCTGAGGCACAAGCAAGTTCTAGCCACATCATCATGACACCAGACCAAATAAAGCAATTGACCCAGGAGTATCTTAGTGCAGCTGTAGTGAGTTCCTATTTGACAAGTTATTGTGGAAAAATATGAACTGTTTTAGAACATGGCAATAGGAGAACATAATCTTTTCTCTTGTACTCAGCACTGGTGAGGTTGCACCTTGACTACTGTGCCCAGTTCTGGGCCCCTCACTACAAGAAACACACTGAGGTGCTGGAGCGTGCGTGTCCAGAGAAGGACAGAGAGGCTGGTGAAGGGTCTGGAGAAAAAGTCTTATGAGCAGCTACTGAGGGAGTGGGGGTTGTTTAGCCTGAAGAAAAGAAGGGTCAGGGGTGACCTCATCACTCTCTACAACTACCTGAAAAGAGCTGTAGCCAGGTGGGGACCAGTCCCTTCTCATTACTAATGATAAGACATAGTCTTAAGCTGCACCATGGGAGGTTTAGGTTGGACATTAGGAAGAAACTCTTCAGAGAAAGCATGATTAGGTATTGGAATGGGCTACCCAATGAGGTGGTGGGGTCAACATATCTGGACTGCACATGGCACTTAATGCCATGGTCTTGATGACACAGTGGCGTTCAGTCAAAGGTGGACTTGATGATCTCAGAGGTCTTTTCCAACCTAATCAATTCTGTGATTTTGTGATATGGTATGCATCAACTTCAGCTTCAGTTTGTTGTCTGTGCTGAAATGTACATAGGCTGAGGCTGCTCAAAATCACAACTCACACTAGCCTGAACAGGTTTTTTATTAAAAATAACCCACACAACTTTGTGATAGTCTTATAATATCTGATTTCCTGCTGTCTTTAAAATGAGGATTGCAGAGGACCACTGATGACTGATGTGGCATTTGGAGTGGTTTCTTTTAAACTGTTTTCCAAACTACCTTCCCTAGCCACTCCTTGTCAGACTCAAAGGTTCAAGCTGCCATGGACAGGTAGCTATTTAATCATACAGTTACCAACAGGGAAAGCAATTACTGAAAAAACCCAGAGATTCATTAGGGAATATCAGTGGATTAATACTTCCACTAATATAGTGGAGGGGTTTTTGCTTCCAGGAGCCAGGCTAGGAAAGCAGCCAGCGGAGCTGCCTAGGATCAGGCCCCTTAGAAGCTTGGGTCGGCTCCTCCCGCCCCCGGCCCGGTGACCCCTCCGAACGGAATAGATCCACACCAGCCAGGAGTCCACGAGGAAAAGCCAAGTTTAATAGCGCGCGCTCGCTTATAAGGGGTGCGCGCAAATGTCCTGGATGTGGGCGGGGAAGAGGGGCGGAGACGGCGAGGAGACGAGGAAGAGTCACACACTTTATTGGGTGCATGCAAACGAAGGGAAGGAAGGAGGGGAGGAGCGGCAAAAGGACCAATAGGGAGAACGAGGTTGGTGGGAGAATTCCAGGGGTTTGTGGGAAGAATTCCAGGGGTTTATGGGAAGAAGAAACTTGGGTCGTAGCCATCTTAAGGGTAAAGTGTCCACCCGGAAGCCCTCATGGTCCCGATTCTGTCTCTGCATGGGTATCTGCGTCCTCATCTACCCAGCGCCTGTAATTCTTTCTCGGTCTGGTCTCCTCTGACAAGGGAACATGCAGGAAATTTGCTCTATGGATTCATCTCACAAACCCATTGGAGCTGTTGTGACATGACAAGTTCCCTTGCATTACTTAAGAAGAAAATACTAAAATTTAGGCTAAAATGAGCTGGAAATTGCAGCAGAGTGCTGTAGCATCCATAACACATGTGTGTTTGCAGCTCTTGCTGTTTATGCATGACTGAGAAATGGTAAGTTTCTGAGAAATGCTCTAAATGGTCTGGATTTCATGTAGCAGGGTGTGATTTTTTTTTTGTCTTTGAAAGTTTAGAAATGTCTCTAAAGGCATCCTTGTATAATGGCTATAGACCTGAAAGGTTAAAATGCTGCCCTTTTCACAACATTTGGCTTAAGTACTGTTATTCACTTTTTACAGGGTGTCTCTAGTAGCTGAATTCAGTTAACCTGTAAGTAATGGGAGTATACACAATCCCTTCTACTCTCTTTGACCACAGACTGTAAGCAGACAACAATTTAACTTAATATGAGACAGTTGCTGTTTGACAGGCAATTATGTGTGATAAGCTCAGTCCTTGCTGTAGCTTTCACCTGTCTCATATTTTTCAGTATAATAGGTTAACAAAAACCTCATTTTTACATCCTGGATGCCTGTTCATTTGAATCCCACACAGAAGCAGTTCACCTGTTTAAATACACATGATTTCAGATGTCATGTCACAGCAGATATTTGCCTCTTTTTTTCCTCAAGATTTAAATAGATTAAATTCCAGGACATTACAAAATAGCAACAAGACAGTAAAGAAACAATGGCACATGCATGCTAATAAAAAAGTAAGTGGAATTATTACTGGCACTGCTTTTCTACTGTTTTCTGCCCCTTGCCTGCAAACAGTCTGCATTCCTTATTCCCCTTCTCCCTCATCTCTCTGAATCCTTTTTTTTTTCACATTCTCTGCAGCAATTTTACATCTTCTCCTTTGTGTTGTCTCCTGCACGCACTGGCAGAGACATATTTTAGAAACATTTATTTGTGAAGATTTAATAAATCTGGAAATCATCAGATAACTGAAAAGATTAACATGGAACCCCATGGACAGTCACTGAAAAAAATCAAGAAAAAAAAATCTGCTTTGGGGTGCAGCTCTTCATTTGTGAGTGGATATTTTCTTTCCAGAAGTAATATGATATGTTTCTATTTTACTCTTTATACATTTGCTTTCTCTTCCTGAAGTTTTTCTCTTTCTTTTTTTCCCCATTTATTCTTGCTATCTCAATACTATAGTTTTTTCCTTAAAGTTGCCATTCATATTTCTATCTGAAAACTATTAACTTTTTTCATTTAGAAGGACATTTTTACTTGGAAAGCACTGAAATTTGAATTTAATGATTTCAAAACTCATATGGCATATTAGAGAATATATAATTTATTATATTGCAAATCTTTGAAACCAGAAGAGTGCTCTTGATTTACTCAGAAGATGACTTACTGAATTTATTATTGTTCTATTCATTTTCATATTTCATCCAGTATTTCTAATCAGTATAAACTTTGTCCTATTTTCTTTCCCTGCTACCTGAAATATCTTCCTTTTAGTCTTCACTTCTTCACCTCTTACCTCTTGTTCTCCATCTGTAATAGCATCCCTCAATTCTTCACTGGTCCATTTTCTCTCTCCAAAATATTGTCCTGTTTTGGCAGTTGGTTCATTTCTTTCTTTGTTTATATTAAGCATCTCATCTGTATTCAGCATCTCATCTTCTATTTCAAAGCTGTTTTGGCATTTTACAGAATGTTCTCTGAGAAGCTTGATTTTTGAAAATGTTGATTCAGGTCTGTTATATTTGATAGTACCGACAAACACTTTAATTCAAGAGGGGTCCAAGAGTTGAACTGCTGAAGACCAAAGATCTGATACACAGCAGAATATCTTCCTGGAAGTCTATTAAAATGAGCTTTGAAAGAAAGGGTATGCAACTCAGGACTGCAAGGATGTCATGAGGTTATGAAGGGAGAAAATTAGAAGAGCCAAAGCCCAACTAGAATTTAATCTGGTTACTGCTGTAAAAGACAGCAAAAAATGTTTTTCTAAATACATCAGCACTTGGATCACATCACCAGGCAGTGCTACCGACTTGGAGCATTCTGACTTGAATAAAGAATAGTGTGGCCAGCAGGACCAAGGCAGTGATTGTCCCTCTGTATTTGGCACTGGCAATGCAACACCTTGAGTATTGTGTTAGGGGCCCCTCACTACTAGAAAGACATTGGAGTGCTGAACTGTGTCCAGAGAGGGACACCAAAGCTGGTCAAGGGTTTGGAGCACAAGTCTAAAGAGGAGTGGCTGAGGGAGCTGAGGTTGTTAAGTCTGGAGAAAAGGATGCTCAGGTGAGACGTTAATGGCCTCCTGAAAGGAGATTGTAGTGAGGTGGGAATTGGTCTTTTCTCCCAGATAACAAATGGTAAGAGAAGAGGAAATGGCCTCAAGTTGTTTCAGGGAAGGTTTAGGTAAGATATCGGGGAAAAAATTCTTCGCTGAAAAGGTTGTCAAGCAGTGGAATAGGCTACTCAGGGAAATGATGGAGTCACCATGCCTGGAGGTATTTAAAAGATGTGTAGATGTGGCATTTAGGGACATGGTTTAGCAGTGGACTTGGCAGTGTTAGGTTAATGATGGACTTGGTGACTGTAGGGGTCATTTTTAACCTAAGCAAACCATGATTCTAAAATAATGTAATTTTTTAGGGAGAAACTCCTTTCAGATATTATTTGACACCATATAGTCATTTAATATATTTGAAATTTTGCAGGAAATAAGTATTCAATTAAGTATAAAATGAGTTTTATAGTAAGTTTTCCTGTGAGATATAATTCAGGGCCTTAAAAATGCAACAGTACATGGATGCACATTGAAATATTTAAAATATGCAGTGACTTTCTCAGAGTATATGCCCTGAATATTAAAGAACTAATGTTTGAGAAGTGTTTGTCTAGAATTAACACTTGATTCTATATTGGATACATTGCCTTGAAACATGTAACACGTAACACAGGAACTGATTCCATTAGATTAATCAAATCCTACCAAATCAAATTAAATAATAGATTGGCAGCCAACTAAAATCAGGATTGGAATATGGTCCATGATGTTGACTTTAACTGTCTCTTATGTTCACCAAACTACTTATATTATTTGTTTTTCAAAGTACTCTTTTTAGCACTTAGATAAATTTGTAGGTAGAAAAATAATCACCAGTAAAGTAGAGCTAAGGTTAAAAGTGGAGATCAGAAAATATACCATCTTGGATATGCTCTTTTGATGTAAAACAATACTGAATCTGTGGTGACAGTAAGCTTAACTGCCCTTGTTTGAAATTACCAGTCATGTAATTTATTTTCTTCTAATTCATCCCTTTCCCATGTATTTCCTTCCACTTCCCTGTCCATTCACTACATTTCTCTTAAATTTATTATCACAAAATCACAGAGTGGTTGAGGTTGGAAGGAAACTTTGGAGTCTGTCTCGTCCAATCTCCCTGTCTGAGAAGAGAGACCTTGAGCAGTCTGCTCAGGGCTATGTAGTATTATTTTTTGAATATTTCCAAAGATTGAGTCTCCACAGTGTCTCTGAGCAACCTGTGCCATTGCTCAGTCATCCTCACAGTGAAAACTGTTTCCTGGTGTTCAGATGGCATGTCTTGTGTTATTTTCCTATTGTCTCTGGCTACTGCTGAAAAGAACCTGGCTCTGTGTTCTTTATAGATTCCTGTCAGGTATTTATAAATTTTCATAAGATCCTTCTTAAGTCTTCTTTTGTTTAGGATTAACAGATCCAGTTTTCTCTGCCTCTTCCTGTGGCAGATGCTTCAATACTTTAACCACCTTCATGATGAGTCAAGGTCCCTCTGAATGGTGCACACCCATCTCGTATATCAACTATTATTGCTAGTTTTATGCCATCTACAAAGTTAGTGATGGGGAACTTTTCCCATCACCTAGGTCATGAAGGAAGGTGTTAAAGCAGTATTAGCCCAGTATCAACCAGTAGAGTGACTGCACTCCAGCTGGACCTTGTGTCACTGATAAAAACTCTTTAAGCTTCCCAGTTCACTCAGTTATTGATCTACCTCCGTGTACACTTACTAGCCCATAGCTCTCAGTTTGTGTACTTTTTACAAGTGTAAGTTAGTTACTTTGTTATGTAAAATGCTACCATCAGGGTTTTGGATTTCAAAGTTTACATCATTTAGGTGGAACAAAGATATAGATATAGATATAGATATAGATATATATGAAGAGATGAAGAATTTCCTCTAAAATTGACCCTATTTCCTCACTTAATACATAATTCCTATGACATATATATGGTTTCTCTTAAGCTATGATGTATACAGAAATGGAAACAAGGGTAGGTTTAGGCAGGATATGGCAGCCTTAGAAGTCAGGATGTGATAGAATTCTTTGACATTCAGAACAGTAGATGAAAAGAGATGAAAAGTGACTATTTGACCAGTGACAGCGATAAGAAAGCCAATACATAGATTTGAAGCAATATTTTTCACATGAAATAGATAGAAAGCCAAAATCAAGCCCCCAAGAACATTTAAACATATGTATTACATTTAAAAACAAACTGATGTCATCAGTCAGCTAAACACTATGTCAGTAGCTGTAGCGGCATTTTCAGAAGGTTTACTCTATCCAAGAATGAACTGTCTGTCACTGAGTAGAAACAATCTAATGATCTTGGATCTATCTTGAAATGCAAACACATTTTCCCAACTGATTTTTAATTGTCACATCTGGCATCAGTTAGTGCTAGGTTTTGAATAAATCAGTCACCGTGGGGCCCATGTGATTCTCTGACCCCTTGATTAACCAACTACGCAGAAGCATCACACTTCAAAACCCCCAACCATTTACTAACAAAAAATTGTGCATTTTCTGTTGGTTTAGTTTTACAATTTGTACCCAATTGCAAGCATAATAAGCTGTATTAGCTCTTCATAAACAAATTTCGGTAGGAATTTATATCTTCAGTTGCAAATGCTGCCAAATAATTTGAAAGCAAATAGTGGAACTGTCAGTTAAGCAGACCATGGAATCCTTTGTACTGCCAGAAATGTACTCGACTATTTGAATAATAGATGTAACTAAAGTATTCAATATGCAGAAAAATTGTCACAAATTTAGATTATTACAGCTGCACCTTTCTATAGAAACTTGCCTTTTATACTAAGTAATGACAATATCCAAATTTGGCTTTTCATTGGAAGTTCAGGAAAGTTTAAAAATTCTCTGCATGCAACAGTAAATGAAGGCACAAAGCACTTGCCTTAAAGGTCCACCCTTCCCTGTATGGAATTCTCAGGAATTATTCTATTTTCTCTCCGTGAATGTGGAGGTTTAGCCTGTGCCAGGGATTAAATTTTCTGAGGAATTAAAACTGATCAAACGTATAATGGAGGTCTCATGTGAACTAAATGAAAATAATATAGTAGAAGAACTCAGTGATGTGTTTGATTAAATTGGTTGCATTAAGGACACACTTCACATTTGTTTAAACCCTGAGGTAACCCCATTTATTACTCTAGCTGAGAAAACTGTTGTTAGTGAGAGAATGTGTTCAGCAGAAACTGTTATGCAAGCTGAATTTATAAGTTATTAAGTCAGTTAGTGAACCACCTGGCTGACTGCAGTCAAAGGTGGCTGGGTAGGAAGGAGGAAGAGGAAATTGTGTGAGAGTATGCCAAGAAATGAATGAAATTTAGTAATGACTCAGTGAGAATACACTCATATACTGACCATGGAAAAAATAAGTAAAAATCTGGCAATAAAGTCTCAGTCTTCTAAATTCATGCATTTTGACCAATACATATTCCCAGAAAAAAATAACTGTCTCATAATATATTGTTTAATAAATGCTCCTCCCTGTGGTTACCTTGAATCCAGTAGGATTTTTTTATAAGCACCTACAAGAAGACAGAAGGAAACAGAAGCCAAACACAAAACGAGGGCTAGACAGCTCAACAAGGAAGGCCCATCAGTCCAAGAATACAATCCTCAAGACTGTTGGCCAGCCTATATCAGTTTTTTAAGTACTTTTCTTTTGCAGTGACAAATTTTCAGAGGTTTTCAATGGTACTTTGTTGCTTTTAATACCATTAGTTTGCTAGTTAGTGACTATTACCATATTTTGGGAGCTGGGACAGGAATCGTGACAAAATCATATAAGCACTTGCCTACAGAATTATTTAGTTAGTTTTTTTTCTCAAGTGCAGCCACATTTCCCAGACCACTGTCTCACTGGAGTGCAAGGCATATATCAGTATTCATGGTTTGATGTGTTCATACCTGGATCTCAAAAGAAGGCTGTGGTGCTGCTACCCCTTTTCTCCTACACTTTATAAGAAAAGCATGTCTTTAAAATACATTTCAAGCTTTTCAAGTCAGCATGACTATGTTTTGATAACCCTGAGAAAGATAATCTCAGGACTTCACTGAAAAAAGCCAAACCCACTCAAAAGGCAGCCAGGAGGGCAAACCATGTCCTGGGGGGCATCAGGCAAAGCATCACCAGCTGGGTGAGGGTGGTGATTGTCCTGCTCTGCTCTGCACTGGTGCAGCCTCACCTTGAATGTTGTGTGCAGTTTTGAGCAGCACAAAATAAAAGAAGACATTAAGTTATTAGACAACATCCAAAGGAGGGCTATGAAGAAGGTGAAGGGCCTTGAGGGAAGCTGAGCAAGAAGCAGCTGAGGTCACTTGGTCTGTTCATCCTGGGGAAGAGGAGACTGAGAGGAGATCTCATTGCAGTTATAACTTCCTCAGCATGGGAAGTGGAGGGACAGGCAGCGATCTCTTCTCTGTGGTGACCAGTGACAGGACTGAGAAAACAGCAGGAAGCTGAGTCAGTGGAAGTTTAGGCTGAATATCAGGAAAAGGTTTTTCACCCAGGGGGTGGCTGGGCACTGACACAGGCTCGCCAGGGAAGTGGTCAGAGCACCAAGTCTGCGCGAGTTCAAGAGAAATTTGAACAACACTCTCAGGCACATAGTGTGACTCTTGGGAATGGTCCTGTGCTGGGCCAGGAGTTGGAATTCATGATCCTTGTGGGTCCCTTCCAATTCAGGATATTCTATGATTCTGTGATTCTAAGAAACAAACATCATAAAATCAAAAAACTGAAACCAAACAACCATCAAAACTAAAACAAAATGAAAAAACTATTAACAGCAAACATAACCCCCCCCCCAAACTCCACGAGAACAAAATAGAGCCAACAAAACCACAAAGCAAACAAAAATCAATCAAAAAAAAGAAAAAAAAAACAAACAAGAAACCTCAAGCCCCTACATCATCAAGTAATTTTGGATTTGATCTCCACCTAGCTAACAAGATGTTGTCCAATTTGCACTACATTTGGTACCTTAGTGCAGACTAAACATTTTACGTAGGTGAAGCAGCATTGCAATCAGTCTAGGATAAGAACTAAAACCCCATGTAAATAATTTTCTAAAGACTCTTCTGTAACTTGTTAGAACATTCTTAGATGATTTCAGGGCAAAATTAAAAGCAATCAAAGAGTGTTTATGTGATAAGGACAGTCAAGGAAAATTAAAAGCTGCTTCTGCTTTCATTTAGATTTTATTACAGGACAGAAGGTGTGATTTGAGAACTGTTTATGTGAAATTCTCTGCAGAACTCTGGGTAAGAGCTAGAGTCAGTCTTCCTTCCAGCTGTATAGCATAAGGAGATATGCTAGAAATCCCAGACTTCAATACTTTTATTTCCAGACCACTAAAGTTAGTGAGTAAAATTAATTTTTTTAGTCATGAATCAGAACTGGTGGCAATTCTAAACTTTCAGTGTGGGATTACTGAGTGTCCCCTATGCAGTGCACTTCACTTGTTGACTAGCTGTCAGTGCAGAAATACAGAGCTGCATGATTTACAGTAGCTTCTTGATCCATGGGGTGGTACTTTGTGAGCTATTTAAAGGCATCAATGCTCCCCATGGCAGAATACAGTACGAAACACATGCAGAGTGCTACATAATACATGGGCAGTCACCAAAGTGTTCATGTGTATTTCTTACCTGAGACACCCTGAGGATAAGAATATATACTGTGAGGTTTGGTGCAGTACAGAGGGAGGGCAGTTATAGTTATAGCAATGCTGTGCCTTGTAGAAATACTCTGCTGACACTGGGAACAATAAAGCTGTGTTAGCACAACTCCTGTGTAATAAACTCCATTAATAAATCATACAAGAAATAGATTAGGCCAAACAAAATGTAAAACAAGCAAAGAATGTTGTGTCAGTGCCAAGGCCTTAAGATACTCAAGCATTAAAAATTTATTCTACTGGCCTTTTGCAGTCATTTAAAGAACTGTCCACTTAATTCTGAAAATTTTGAGACCTCTGAGAGTTAGAGCTAAACCAGATCCTTTCAAATCAAGCTGAACTCAATTTTCAGGAACATAGCCTGTTCAGGAACAAAAGTTAACTTAAAAAGGAGAAAGGAAAGACGTAGGAATTATTTTCATGGGATGGATTTCAGAGGAATTTCTTTAACAGTTATGAACGCATTCCTCAGAGGAAGATAGTTGTATAAATTCAGGTTAATGGCTTAATATCTCCAGCTTTTGATACTGCCTTCTCCTATCTTATTTTCAGAGGTCATTTCCCCATGTGTTTGCCAGTTTGAATAGTTTATCTTCTAAAGATCACTATATTCTACTATGTTCATATCACTACATTCCTACTCAGTCAGCCATATGTATGTGCAAAATGCACAGCTGACTCTGGCTATTACTATGCTGTAACTTGCAGTGACAGCTCCCATACCTGAAGTTCAAAAATCTGAATAAAAGACTTTTATTGTAAATATCCATGGTTTGGAGAACATATATCCAAATAGTCCATTAAAATCTGTTATAGTAGTCACTTATTTCTAGAAAAAGAAAACTTCAGTTTGCAAACACACTTCAGCTTCAAAAGTGTTTAATGTAACATATTCCAAAGTTATAGGAAGCAGTTACAATACATTGTATGGTAATACAAAAGCTTGATTAACTTAAAATCCTTAGTTTGCAAAAATTTTGCTCAGTATTTAGCATGCAGTCAAGAAAATAAGGTACAAAGTGAAAAGGTCAATATCTAAAAACTTTACTCCTCGTAGTCATAGAAGTTTCATAACTACAACCCTACCTAAAAGACAATAGTTCAGACTGTAGAAATCAGGTGTATCTGGTAAAAAACAATGAAAGACAGAGGATATTACAACTCAAATAAAGTATACTGTAACCTTATTGACGTGGCTGAGACCGATACCAACCACAGTGTGCAATACAGTTCTTTATTCAGTCCAGACTTCAGGAAAGCTGATTTAATACCTTTCTTGAGACTGTTTTATGCTTTTAGGAAAGTACTTTGAGCCATTCATGATCTACTAAAAACCTCAGACCTATATTTCTGATTTTGCTCATCTCCACCTGTTCAGATGTTGTACAGGATCTGGCTTGACAATGCCCCAGTTAAACTCGTTTCCTCTTAATCTAGCAAACTCAAATACTGTATTCACAGAATAGCTCAACCTCCTCTAGAACCCTTCCTTTTACTGAAATCCCTATGAATTCTTCTCTTCATATACAGGAAACTCCTGCATTTACCATGTTACAATAAGTAGAATATACAGTAGATTTTGTGGATGATTGAAAGGAATAGGCAGAATTTGAATGAGTTCTCATGAAAAAAGATGAGAAAATACCCACACTGTAAACTCTAATATTACACGAAGAATTAATGTGCAATAATGTAACTGTGCACTTACGTAAAAACACTCATCTACTTAAATATCAGTCCAGCTCTTCTGAATGGCAAACCCATTTGTTTGAATAAAAGCAAGAAAAATTCAGTAGAGATTAATAAACAGACAAAAAAAAGAAAAAAGGAAACAAGAAAACCAGCACATACTTTATAATAATGACTCAGCCAATTCAAACCAATTATGTCTGGAAAAAGTTTGCGCAGAGTTCTCCTGAACTGCATTTTCTACAACAAATTATGCTTCACAATTTTTGGCCTTCTTCGTTGCAGGCTATTACCTTTTCAAAGGATATTGCTCTCATAAGATAATTAAGAAGGGCCAAAGATTTACTTTACTTGCTGTATGTTTGCAAATAAAATTTACCTCATGCAGAGACTAAGAATTTGGCTGGAAAATCAGAAGCTTCAGACTGCTTGAATAATTAGAAAGAGAGAATTATGCTATAAATTGTTTCCCAGCTACTGTCAGCTGCTTGAAACAAAGAGAAGAAAACAAACATGAAGTAATAATTTGGAGGGTGGAGGAGAATTTTTATATCTCTGTGTGCTTTTGAGATACAGAGTAAAAGCTGGCCCATTTTAATCTAAAACCTATTCTGTTCTAATGCCAGAATTTTGAGAAGGGCTCTGTTACTGTGGCTGCCTCACAGATGATTATTTTGCCTGCATAATCATACATAAGCAAAAGTACGACTCAAAATCCATGTTCTTACCAGCTATAAAATTTGTTTCTCAATTTAGATTAACTCAGGGATATGAGGAAGGTGCCTGAATTTGACTCAGTAATATTGTAGATCATAAAGTTTTTTAAAACAAAGTGGAGAGCAATGAGATCCTTGTAAAATCAGTCATATACACAACTAGGCAAGCAGCCTTTAAATCATAAGGAAACCAACTAATTTTTTTTTTTTTACCAGAAAATCATTACAAAAGGTAATATTAAAGAAAGACCCCTAAATTCTGAAATTTAGATGCTGTCAATAAAATCATACTTTTTATTCACATTTTGGAATGTATTAAACTTAATACTTAATTCAGAATGCTTGTAAAGATAGGGAAAGCTTTTTCTTTCCTTAAAATAAAGATATTACACATGGTTAGAATAACCAACTCCTTAATCAGTACTTGAATTAATTCATGTCCAGACATCACCCTAATTAGATATCCAAGTCTCAAGATCCAAAGCATCTAGGATAAATCAAGTGTCTTTGAACTTTTGCATTATAGGATATCAAGTTCTGATATTTTTATCAGAGCAAAATTAACAGCAGCTTGCTCAGGCTCTGTACATAATTTGTTACCATGATTGGAGCAAAACAATGTGAAAGGAACAATCTTCATTCGGTAGACTTGCATTTCAAATTCTGGGGTTTTATATTGTCTTCTGCTTTGTTCACCTTGCTTCTCTACTCACCTGCAAGTTTGATTATTTCACAGTATCATCTAAATCTGTATTTTTACAGTGAATATTTTTGTTTCTAGTGTGTAACTGAATGGCCTCAAAAATTGCAATTTAGGTACAATTCTACTGATGATACAGGTATTATAAGAAATAGGGCTTAAGTCAATCCTTTCTAAATGTGAGGTCATCATGGCCAGGCTTCGTGAACGAAGATTTGGGAAGGGCACTACCCACGCTTGCTGCAAGCGTGCTGGTGGCTAAAAAGGCCGATATGAGATAGGCAGGTCTGACCACAAAAGGCACAGCGGAACGTCTCTTTAGGTGATATTGGCGAGGAACGGTTCTTCCTGCATTGTCTTTTTTCCTCAAGACTGACTCTGTGTGCATTCTCAAAGGAAGCAGCAGTGTCGTGAATGGTGTGTCTCCATGAATCCCGATTGGAGGCCAGAGTGGACCATTGATGGCAGTCAATATGGCCAAGGCTGAGGTGNAATAAAAAAGCAGAGAGGGAAAAAAGTTCTTAATTTTCTTTTTTCTCAGCAAAGGTAGACAGACATAACTTTTAATACAAGCCAGAAGCTGAACTGATGATTAAGAAAGAATAAAGGCACCTGGCCTATCATGGCTCTCCACATATATAGATTTCATTGGATAGATCTGCATGCTGTATTTTTTTAGAAACATATTAATTTTCATGTCAATCATAGATGAAATATTTTTATTTATATTTCTCACTCTTTCTTCAAAAGATATAAAGCACCTAATTTATTATGTAATGAAGCATGTTTTTTTTTCAAACTAATGAATAACATTCTGTTTTACTGTCTTGCTACAAATAGATTGTTCCAGGTCTAATCTTCTAATTAGAAAAACACAATTTCAGTGTATATTCTGAGAGATTACTTCCATTGCTTAGCTATTACTGGTTTTGGCAAAATTGTCTCAACACAAGTGACAGTCTGCTGAAAACAGCAAAAGCAATGAAGGACTGTTTAATTCAGAGAGTGTAATAAGGGAGGCCCAGATTTTTGTTCCATTACACATCAGTGTCAGAATAAAAAAAAATCTATTTTGATTTTGATAATCAGCACATGCATACTGATAAGACCAGCAAGTCACACTTATTCTGTCCTCATATTGAGATGTCTGGTTGTATGAATCTAATTTGCTGAGCTTTCTTGACCCTAAGCCAAGGTGGCTATTTGCAGCAATTTCTATAGTCATGCAGCAGAAAAGGAAGAAAAGGATGAGAACAACAGTATGGAAACAATCTATATCCCCAGCTGAAATTGAGGAGATATAGTGCCCTGGTAATACAGCTAAGCAGTTTCTAGATTGAATCTGGCCATTGTCCAGAAAGCTACAAATAGATTTATGAAAGCAGAATTTAGTTTTAGACTAATGTAGAAAAATGTAGGAGTGGGGTTGACTTGAAGGTTAAGATACATAAATTTGTGCTAGGTGTCCACACTTCCATTAGATTCAATAAAGAACAGGGTAATGACTTGGTTGAATAAATGTGGGTGTTCAGGACCGTTTGAGATGATACAAGGTATTCAGGATAGCCAAAGAAGGGTGGCAGAGACACAACAAACATTCCTTTCTGGAGAAGTGCTCAGAGGCCAGATGCACTAACACATTGACGTCTTAGGATTTTTATATATTCATTAAAGAACTGCTCTCTACCTTACTAATATTGTCTTGAAAGTTTTTTTCCTCCATTTTCAGCAACAATAGGAGTGATGAAGTGGCCTTGAACGACATCAGATGCTGAAGTTTAGGCAAGAGAATCCTACCCTCAGTCTGCACAGCAAAGCATCTCTTCCTCTCTTGCACATGCCCTTTCTCCCTCCCACCTTTCCCTCTCTGTCTCATAGGAGCCAAATGATATCAGGTATGGCATTATATGCAGTCATTGTTGGACCTCACTTGTAGTCTCTAAATAAGTCAGAGGTGAGAAAGATCAAACAGGTGTTAGTCTGAGACAAGACCCATGGGGGAGTCATGTAATAGACTGGTCATCCAAGGTGTGTCAGCAGTATCTACGTTTTTCTGTACAACTACTTGAACATGGTAGGTTGACTCTGGCTGGCTGCCAAATAATCATCCAGCTGCTCTATCACTCCCCCTCTTGAAGAGGAGATGGGGAGAAAATAAGCTGGAAAGGCTCCCTTACCAGTTACTGTAATATGAAAAAGATACTTGACTTCAGGAAAATTAATTTAATTATCCAATTAAAGTGGAGCAGGATGGTTAGAAACAAAGACTCTAAACCACCTTTCTCCCATCCTACCCTTCCCAGCCTCAGTGACATTCCTCTGTTCCCAACTCTTCTTCAGGATTCATCACTGGATCATTTTTAGTCCTATCACAATTACGCTAGTTGTCAATTTGAAAGATTCCCAATATATCATTGAGAGAAACAAACACTGTTAGCAGTTAAGAATGCTCTGGGATCTTGAGTGTCTGGAAGTGATTGCACAGACAGACATAAATAGTTCTTGAATAGTGAAATTTCAGCACTCCAGGAAAGGAATAAAAATCTTATTTTCTCTCATGTAATAGGCAATATAACAAAATTATGGCATTCCTTGCAGAATGGATGTATTTCTGTGTCTTTAGAATTTGCATTGATCCAGGATTCTTCAGTGAATTTTAGTAATTCACCAAAAGTCTTGGCCGCTGCAATTATCCTTTGGGTGTCTGATCTAGCTTGTAGGTACACAAAACCATACTGAAAGTCAAGTACATGTATCACTTCAGTAAGAGCAGTATTTCATTTACATTGTATAAAAATTTCCTCATACAGTTTGTTTTGGTAGAAAGTATTATTTCCTCTCTCTCTATCTTTTAAAATGTTTTTGCTCAAACTACCTTCATTCTGGGGGTTTTTACATGCTATGAATGCAACACTTGAAGATAATAATCTCTTCCAGGGGAAGACAAACAGATCGATGGATTTTCAATTAAAATTTATCATCTTAAAAACATGTAACAGCTTTGTTTTTTTCAAATCTTTCCTGTGATCATCTAATGGTATCTCATAGCCAGAAGAGTTCATCCACTCCTCCTGATTATTCCTCACCTGAGGTCATAATCTTATTTTTTGACATAGTAAATATTTTCACAGCAATAAATTTTGATGCCAGAGGCACATCATTTGGGTTAGAGAAAAAGTATCTGAAATGGTTGAATTTACAAGAATTGAAAGACAGAACTTGTTTTCATGTAAACACCTCACTAATAAAAGTTTGTAAAGAAAAGGGTTCTACCTTAAC
>VWZD01005134.1:607473-658402 GCA_013396695.1 Sakesphorus luctuosus
TCAGACCCATATAAAAGAGTAGACAGCACAATGGCTCTGTAGACACTAATCTTTGTACTTTTCTTCAGGTGTTTATTGGACCAGCAATAAAAAAGCAGAGAGGGAAAAAAGTTCTTAATTTTCTTTTTTCTCAGCAAAGGTAGACAGACATAACTTTTAATACAAGCCAGAAGCTGAACTGATGATTAAGAAAGAATAAAGGCACCTGGCCTATCATGGCTCTCCACATATATAGATTTCATTGGATAGATCTGCATGCTGTATTTTTTTAGAAACATATTAATTTTCATGTCAATCATAGATGAAATATTTTTATTTATATTTCTCACTCTTTCTTCAAAAGATATAAAGCACCTAATTTATTATGTAATGAAGCATGTTTTTTTTTCAAACTAATGAATAACATTCTGTTTTACTGTCTTGCTACAAATAGATTGTTCCAGGTCTAATCTTCTAATTAGAAAAACACAATTTCAGTGTATATTCTGAGAGATTACTTCCATTGCTTAGCTATTACTGGTTTGGGCAAAATTGTCTCAACACAAGTGACAGTCTGCTGAAAACAGCAAAAGCAATGAAGGACTGTTTAATTCAGAGAGTGTAATAAGGGAGGCCCAGATTTTTGTTCCATTACACATCAGTGTCAGAATAAAAAAAAATCTATTTTGATTTTGATAATCAGCACATGCATACTGATAAGACCAGCAAGTCACACTTATTCTGTCCTCATATTGAGATGTCTGGTTGTATGAATCTAATTTGCTGAGCTTTCTTGACCCTAAGCCAAGGTGGCTATTTGCAGCAATTTCTATAGTCATGCAGCAGAAAAGGAAGAAAAGGATGAGAACAACAGTATGGAAACAATCTATATCCCCAGCTGAAATTGAGGAGATATAGTGCCCTGGTAATACAGCTAAGCAGTTTCTAGATTGAATCTGGCCATTGTCCAGAAAGCTACAAATAGATTTATGAAAGCAGAATTTAGTTTTAGACTAATGTAGAAAAATGTAGGAGTGGCGTTGACTTGAAGGTTAAGATACATAAATTTGTGCTAGGTGTCCACACTTCCATTAGATTCAATAAAGAACAGGGTAATGACTTGGTTGAATAAATGTGGGTGCTCAGGACCGTTTGAGATGATACAAGGTATTCAGGATAGCCAAAGAAGGGTGGCAGAGACACAACAAACATTCCTTTCTGGAGAAGTGCTCAGAGGCCAGATGCACTAACACATTGACGTCTTAGGATTTTTATATATTCATTAAAGAACTGCTCTCTACCTTACTAATATTGTCTTGAAAGTTTTTTTCCTCCATTTTCAGCAACAATAGGAGTGATGAAGTGGCCTTGAACGACATCAGATGCTGAAGTTTAGGCAAGAGAATCCTACCCTCAGTCTGCACAGCAAAGCATCTCTTCCTCTCTTGCACATGCCCTTTCTCCCTCCCACCTTTCCCTCTCTGTCTCATAGGAGCCAAATGATATCAGGTATGGCATTATATGCAGTCATTGTTGGACCTCACTTGTAGTCTCTAAATAAGTCAGAGGTGAGAAAGATCAAACAGGTGTTAGTCTGAGACAAGATCCATGGGGGAGTCATGTAATAGACTGGTCATCCAAGGTGTGTCAGCAGTATCTACGTTTTTCTGTACAAGTACTTGAACATGGTAGGTTGACTCTGGCTGGCTGCCAAATAATCATCCAGCTGCTCTATCACTCCCCCTCTTGAAGAGGAGATGGGGAGAAAATAAGCTGGAAAGGCTCCCTTACCAGTTACTGTAATATGAAAAAGATACTTGACTTCAGGAAAATTAATTTAATTATCCAATTAAAGTGGAGCAGGATGGTTAGAAACAAAGACTCTAAACCACCTTTCTCCCATCCTACCCTTCCCAGCCTCAGTGACATTCCTCTGTTCCCAACTCTTCTTCAGGATTCATCACTGGATCATTTTTAGTCCTATCACAATTAATTACGCTAGTTGTCAATTTGAAAGATTCCCAATATATCATTGAGAGAAACAAACACTGTTAGCAGTTAAGAATGCTCTGGGATCTTGAGTGTCTGGAAGTGATTGCACAGACAGACATAAATAGTTCTTGAATAGTGAAATTTCAGCACTCCAGGAAAGGAATAAAAATCTTATTTTCTCTCATGTAATAGGCAATATAACAAAATTATGGCATTCCTTGCAGAATGGATGTATTTCTGTGTCTTTAGAATTTGCATTGATCCAGGATTCTTCAGTGAATTTTAGTAATTCACCAAAAGTCTTGGCCGCTGCAATTATCCTTTGGGTGTCTGATCTAGCTTGTAGGTACACAAAACCATACTGAAAGTCAAGTACATGTATCACTTCAGTAAGAGCAGTATTTCATTTACATTGTATAAAAATTTCCTCATACAGTTTGTTTTGGTAGAAAGTATTATTTCCTCTCTCCATATCTTTTAAAATGTTTTTGCTCAAACTACCTTCATTCTGGGGGTTTTTACATGCTATGAATGCAACACTTGAAGATAATAATCTCTTCCAGGGGAAGACAAACAGATCGATGGATTTTCAATTAAAATTTATCATCTTAAAAACATGTAACAGCTTTGTTTTTTTCAAATCTTTCCTGTGATCATCTAATGGTATCTCATAGCCAGAAGAGTTCATCCACTCCTCCTGATTATTCCTCACCTGAGGTCATAATCTTATTTTTTGACATAGTAAATATTTTCACAGCAATAAATTTTGATGCCAGAGGCACATCATTTGGGTTAGAGAAAAAGTATCTGAAATGGTTGAATTTACAAGAATTGAAAGACAGAACTTGTTTTCATGTAAACACCTCACTAATAAAAGTTTGTAAAGAAAAGGGTTCTACCTTAACATAGAATGGGACATACTGCTCCAAACTACCTTTCAGCATCCATGACCTCGTCAGGTTACACACCAATCGAGAGTCAATGTTCCATTTTTTGCAAATAAATATTTGTGGCAAGTTAAATTTTCTTGAGAAATAATGCATTTCTAATAATATTGATTAAAAACTTCAATAAATGCAGCTGAAAATAAAAATATAGCAACATAAAACAACAATAACATAATTAATTTACATACACTGGTGTCTGTAGAAGATTTTAATCTTTTACACTTACACTGTACATACATTTTCAAGCATGGGAAACACTTTGGTATATATGCCTATGGAACACTGTAACAGGATGCCCTACATTTAGGGTACATTTTCACTACAACAACTACAAATTTCAGGTGGCTTTTCTAGGTGTAACACTTGAGAACATAGAACTTTTAGCTGATAATTGGATCTGCAATACCACCAAATAAGTGATCTCACAGCATATACAACAGAGAAATATACTTAATGCAAAAACACTAGAAAATATAGGCTGGTTGTGTTTGTCTTGGATACCAGACTATATTGGAATTTACAGGAGTCAAAGAACTGTTTAGATTGTTGCAGCTACCCTTTGAAAGGAGTAACAACCAAGTTTCCACTGTAATCTGAGACAAAAGCTCTGCTTAATCAATGACCAATTCAAGCAGTCTCTTATCCAACAGGAATAATAAATGGTATGGTGGTTTTATATTCAGTGTCTAAGAAGTGATTCAGAAGGCAATTCTTTGCTTATCAAAACACACACCACATTATACAAAATATTGATTGACTCTCTGAACTAAATTAAGGAATGGCTGAATCAATCAGGATGATTCACAAGTTGCTGCATTTCTTGCAAAGACGATATGCTGAAAATCAAAATAGAAAAAATTTATACCATCTAGTAATTAGTGTGGGATGAGACTCAGCAATAAGGGAGAACATCTAGGTAGTGTTTTTGTTGTTTTCACAGTCCTCAGACCATTTTCTTGTCATTTGCAGTGATCAAAACTTGCTGAGGGGCATCCCCTCCTACGGGACATGTCTCAGGCATCCCTTAATTTTCCTTTCAGCATTCAGGATTTCCAAAATGGATGCTATTTTGCTCAGCAGAACTGCATTGCTCAAATGTTTAGCTGCACCAGATAACTTCCCTCTGAGTTATTCTGTCACTATGGAGCTGAGTACAGAGGAGAAACAGGGAAACAGCATACCCAGGAGGGAGTCCTTCTTGCAAGTTAGCACCCACCAGTCCCTGTCCCAGGCTGGCAAAGCCAGGGTGCCAGCTTAGTGAGGGAGTGTCAGGACACGTCTGAATTGGTGTAGTGAGTTCCATGCTTAATAAAAACTCTTGGATTTCACAGACTGTTGAGTGGGGGGGGGAAAACTGTTATAATAATGAATTGCAAGCACTTATTCAACTGACAACAGTGGCTTAGTTTCAATTATTTATAACACTTCATAATGTGCTAATAAATGTTCTGTAGTAGCAGGTCTTGAAAATGTAATGAAGTCTTAGTAAAATAAAACCTCATTAAACCATTCAGCTATTAATTCTGTGTTGAGGAAAGGAAAACATAATCTGTTTCTGTGAGCAACGTGTTTCCTGTATCTCTACTAGGGGTTTTGTCTTTCTCAATTTTTTATCAACATAGTTTCTGACTTTTCTGAATTTTAAGTGTATTATATTTTCCTTACTGCAAGGAAATTTACATATCTCCCTTTTTGCTGTGCCTATGAAAATCTCTTGATCTGAAGAAGATAAACAAGATTTTATAATACCTTTAATTTATCTTCCTCTATCCCTTCTTTATGCCTGGCAGGTCTGCCATTCCTACTAAACTTTCCCCAACTTATCAGTGAATTTAAAAGTAGCATAGACTCACTAATAGCTACACACATGAGTGTGGAGTCAAATTAAGTTTCTATAGACACCATAAATCTAATTTAAAATTCAATTTCAAATTTCTAATTTCAAATGCATTTCAAACTCATTATGCCAACAACCCTTCAGTTTGAATGTTCAGTTCAGGATTTATGCTGGGCTTCCCTGCCTCAGGGCACAGTGTTAATTTTCAAACTATTCTCTGGGTGCCTGGTTATAATCTTTGAAGAACTGTAGAATCAGTAAGAAAAAGAAGCTCTTTAGGTTGCCACCCTAAAAAACTGTAATACCAAACATGGATCTGCCGAATTCAGCAAACAGGGAGCATTAAACAGAGAGCGTTCTCTCCCCTTTAGCATATCTTAGATTCTTTTTTCCATCAAGATGCATGACCTGAAGGTAAGTACCTATTCCTGTTTTTCTGGAGGGCAAGGTCAGACATAATTTAATTCTTTAAAGCAAACAATTGAAGTAAGAGGTAAGACAATACCCAGACTTTCATGATGCTGACCCTTGCTCTGTTCACACTGAACTATGGTAATACTTTATCATTTAGCTATACTAGTCATCAGTCTACAGTTTGTAGAAAATAGTATCAGATGTTATGAAGTCCTGCCAGAGCAATCTTCAGCACCCTCCACCATAAATAATACATCCATTTTATCAACCTCTCTTTCTCTTAGATGTGCATAGTCATAAAAATACCCCCTATCAATGCCACTGAACAGTTATGTTCTTAATACGACAAGAAAAAATTAAACCCCACATTTTATTGAAATTATCTGTTGTACTACCAATCCAAAAGGTTGCCTAGAAAGATATACAGAATAGATAGATGCCTCAGTTGGTGTAGGGCCATCCTCTTCCTCTGGACTATGCCAATGCACCTCAGCCACATTTCTTGCCCATCATCTTTTCTTTCTGCCCATTATGCACCTTTGTGATTACTCTGCAATCTATTTATTGAAAGGATAAATGCAGTAAGGCTAGATAATGTTTTCTGCCTCTCTTGTCTGAATACTACAGGTTAGTCTGAAATCCTAGAGTAGGAAAATTACATGTACATTAGAGCCCTAGCATAACACAGAAACCTGTTAACAATGGCTTTTTGTATAGGTAGAGCTTTTTTTTCTGTAACAGCCACCTTTCATGCTCTGATAGGAATTATGTTATTCATATCTTCTAACAACAAATGAACAAGTTTTTGTCAGCTTGAGAAATTTTAATACAACTATAAATTTCATGTGCTTCAAAATAATGTATATTCAGTCAATATCATATTCTTATATTATTTAGTAAATGCACAAAGATAGATCAGACATTTGATAATACCAGGAGCTCAGTAGTGGGTAAAATTGATTGAATGCACTTTGAGCATGAATAAAAGAGTTTATGATTTATTGACACTTTTTAGATTATCTGAGGCCACATTAAGCAGTGAAGCAGAATAGTAAACCTGATTTGCAGGAGTGTTAAACAAAGCCTTATAGCAAGGGAAAAGAATTAGATCAGACTTTTTGACAGAAAGTATTTTTGGCAACTTTCAGTGATCTTGAAAGTTAACACCTGCAAATAACAGGGGAAAAACTTCTGTTCCTTCTGCCAGATCTTCTAATTATTCAATTATTTTTAGCTACAAAGAAAGCAATAAAAAAGATAAAAAAAATAAAAACAAGATATTTCTGTTTTAGAATGGTATGCTACTATTTTTTTAAAAAATNCTGCAACCTGAGTATTGATTTCTCCCACATTAAGTCACTGGCCTATTTTACTCTCAGTGGAAAATTATGAAAAGGAGGATTATTTTTCTGCTGTATTAAGAAGCACAAAAGTATCTTAAAGGACATTGACAGTTTCTTTTGTCACTTTCCAATGAATTTTAGGTTTTAACTTGTTTACTCAACTTGTACTGGTCGAATGGAAAAATATATAAGACAAATCCTTTGTAGCAAGAAATGTGGACAGCAGGATCTTAAGGACATTCATGAAATAAGAGTTGCTAAAAATGTTTGTAATAAATATGTCTTTTATTTTCTCATAATGTTGTTGTAGTGGCAAGTGCTGAAGCATTTTTAACTGTGCAGATAGTTAAAAACAATTCTCACTAGGTATGGATGTGTATTTATGATATAAAAGAACATGACCTACAAACCAAGACCTGAGAATTACACATATTAAATATGGAATGGGAGTTTTCTACATGGGTTGCTCTATTCAGAATACACGAAGCAACAGGATATGATGCCCAAAACTCCAAAAAGAAACCCCAATAACTTCACTTATTTCTTCACTTTATTTTATACAGAATATTAAGAAGGCTTGCAGGAACCCTCACTCTGGAAAGGAAGATTGTACAAAACCTTAGATAATATTAACTTCTACTAGGTCATCTTGACAAAAAACAGCTTTCATTGAGAATTTGGGCTCTTAATTGGCATTAACAAGTGATACAAATGTAACCTTTCAGTTTCTCTTTCTGGAAATGTAGAATCAGTTTTGCTTGGGAAAAAAAGAGGCTATCACTAGCTACTGCAAGTTGATACAACAAAATGATATAACATAATGCTTTGTGTGTGGATGTCATCTGTGAAAGAAAAATGCAGTAAGTTTGCAAAGACAGCAGTAAAAATTGACAGGTTTTGAAGGTGGTGTTTGAGCACAAGAAAATTCAGAAGTTCGGAATTTTTATTTTACTCAGAAAGGTTAAGAGGGATTCAGGCAAGAGGGAAAAAAAAGACCGAAATCTTGAAAGACATGTCTTTAAAAAGTCAGAAAATCAATTAAACACAAAGAGGCTAATCTAAGTGAGAGAGTGTTAGCAATGAATCATTTGCTACTTCCCGTGAAAAGACAAGACAGGAGAAGAGCAAAAAAAGACAAAAATATATTTGGAAAACATGAGTAGGCAAATATGTAGAGTGAAGAGTGAATCAGTATAAGTTAGTAGTAAGGGCTATATTCAGGTCTAGGAAAAGGTGTCCTGCCTCTACCAGGTTACATTTCACTGCAACCTTCAAATTCTAAACCTGGCATCTGGAAAACTACTTTTCATTGGGCTCATAAATCAAATATCTATTGCTTATTCTTGTATAGATGTCTTGGGTTTAGGGAATGGATGGTGAGAGGACTTCACTCGTTTCCTTTTTCCTTCTCATTTCCTTATTATAAAAACCCCTATCATTAAGGACAGTGTGGTGGTAAAATTAGTAATATTCAGGATTTCAGAGGTATGTCTAAGTTTATCTTAACTAAAAAAAATCACTCTTTTTGACTAACAGCTTGCAGTCAGTGATGACAGAATGTGTACCAACCCTATAGGCTCCACCAAAAAACATCTCTCTATGTTGTTGCATTACTACTGTTTGATTCCTTCTTAGAATTGTGGCAGTAAACAAAGGGTTTAAGAAGCCTATCCCAGGGATGGATACCTGGATTTGTTTACACTGAAACTATTCTTTTTTTTTTCTTCCTGAAAAACTAAATGGTCTGGGTCTCTGCAATCACTTGGAAGAGATCAAGGGAACATTTTGTAATCAGAATGTTCTCTCATTATGATCATAAGTTATCAAGTTTCCGCCTGACCTGTTCTGAATTCAGTAATGAGTGGTGCCCCTCAGGGGCCAGTACTGTTTATCATCTTTATCAATAACATAGTGCAATCAAGTGCACCCTCAGCAAATAGATGACACCAAGCTGAGTGGTGCAGGTGACACACCTGAAATACAGGATGCCTTCAGAGGACCTGGACAAACTTTCGAATTGGGCCCATGGGAACCTCAGTAAGTTTAACAAGGCCCAGTGCAAAGTGTAGCACCTGGATCAGGGCAGCCCCTGGTATCAATACATGCTGGGGAATGAGGTCTATACTTTGAAATTACTGATCCTTTTGAGGTAGAATTAAACCTCTGAACCCAAGGTGAGCTCAGGGAAAGGGGTTGATTCATTCACTTTTACCATAAAAACCTAATGTCAGCTAGAGAAGTTTATAATCCAGTGAAGAAAATCCATATGCACATGCTACAATGAATCAAAATAAAACAACGCAGTATTCATAGCTATCTTGGATGGGTAGCCACACCCTAGTCTAGATGATATTTAAATCTCTGAATACCTTTGTTAACAGAAATTATTGAAAACTCCTGAATGAAAGATTTCTATTGGAGAATTCTGGCATGAAGAAATTGAATAATTACACATATGAACGTTAAACCAAGATCAGAAATTTACCAATTTTAGGGCATATTCAACATAAAATAATATTATATACCACCCCTGCATCAAGGCTGCAGAAAAGGAGAACAGTGCCCTGAAATCTATTCTCCTATGATTCTTCCCAAGAGTACTGCTCAGTTCTTTTAAGGGTACATATGGAGACCTATTAATTTGTTCTGCTTTCTTCCTAATTTTCACCCTTAGCCAGAGGGTATGTCATTAATACGCAAGATAATTATTTTGTACTAATTGTTAGAAACAGTTGTTAGATTTCACTTCAGTAACATTCTCAAGCACCATGAACATAGCTGCAAACTACAAACAAATAACCAGCTTATTTCAAACTTCTTTATTCTTGATTCTCTTATGGTTACACTGAAGACTTTTACTAACATCATAATTATGTCATGTCATGTTGTGGAAAGATTTTTTCCTCCTTTTAATGTGTTACTTGTAGGCTTTAACAAGTTTATAGGTATCAGCCCCCAGTGTTATGATAGAGTTTTAATTTAGAAACAGATGTCTGTTATTCCATTGTAATTCTTTCTTGCAGATTTATGGAGTCATAAACCTGATGGTGCTTTAGGGATGCTTTCAAAAGGAAGCAGTAGGAACAACAAGGGAATTGTTGGAAAACAAAGTGTTGCTGGACAATGTTGAAGTTTTTTCAGTTTTCAGGGGAAAAGCAGGATGTCTATGCAAGTGACATACTTCTGGGATACAGAATATTCTGGGAAATATTAGTGCAAAGTTTGCTGGTATATCTTGTTAATTTATGTTTTATAGCATACACTCTTCTTGTCATTCCATGCCTCCCTTTACTGTTGGCAAAGTTGTGTGCCAGCAGTTTTCTGTTGTGCCATAGTTTTCTGATACACCAAAAAGTCTTGCCAGTCTTTAGGTTCACCATAAATGTTTCACAGTTTTGTCTTATAATAATATGCACAGGACTATGAATAAGACATTGTGGTTTTTTTCATTTAGGGAGTTGGGATTTTCTTGGTAGATTTTGCCCTCTTATTTTCCATGATAAGTTAGGATTCTTTCTGTATTCAACTGTCTATTTAACCATTATATTGGCAATGTATGTACCTTTGTGTTTAAATAGTAGTGAATGGAGTTTATATCTCTTTTGCAAATATTGCCCCAAAGTCAGAAGCACGGAAGAGGATTTGAAATGCAGCATAAAATTGAAACTTGTCAATAAAATTTTTGGTTTGATTTTGAATGTGGTGACACATCAATAACAAAAACATTAGAAATCTTTTTCTACATTTCTAACATTATTCTAAGATCATCTGAATTCTTATCTGAGTATGCAAAATAAATAAAAAGGACATCAGTATTTAACTAAAAAAAACCCAACCCCCCAAAACCAAATAAACAAAAAGCCCAACAAAACCCCTATTGTTGCCAGGCACACTTTATGAATTTAGAAACAAGATAAAAGATTTATGACTCAAAGAAAACAATCAAATGCTTTTTTTTTTAGGTTTGTTTTGTTGTGGTGGGGTTTTCTTGTCTTTTTTTTTCTTTTTTCTTTTTTTTTGTAACCACAAGCATCATATTTGCTTAAGAGATTGTAACTATAAAACCAAATATCTCTTACAGGAATCTAGGGCAAATGCAGTCAGAGAATTGGGAAGTAAATAGCCCTGTAATTGTTTTCTCTGCTTCATTTCAAAAGCTTAAGGCAAAGAATGTTTGACCTTTTACAAATGGAAAGGTTTTCTTCAGGTCACAGCGCCGTACTGAGTGCTGCTGGTCATGTGCAACTTGATGCAATCATTATGAATGGCAAAATTATTGCTGCTGGTGCAGACTCCTGCGTAAGGAAGATTTCTAAATCAATAATATTTGCTTGTTTCGGTCTCCCAAAAGCTGGAATATGTCTTTCCACTTCCTCCATTCAACTGTACTTCCAGAATTTTTTGACAGGGGGAGCAAATTAGATAATGTGATTATTCTACATGACCCAGAAAGTGTAAAGGGGTCAAGGAGAGAAATGTCAAACGTGAGCAAAAAAGTTGCTCTTAAACTCATGATATATAAAGTCCATTAGTTTTCATCTTGACATATTAATGGAATATGAAAGATATTTCTATTAAATCTTATATTACAACTTATTAATATTTTAATGATGTCATATAAGCTGTAGGCCAAATTTTGCTCCCATTGAGAACAATGACTTCACTTTACAATAAATTTATCTCCTGTATATTGTTAGTAATTCTTGTTTGGATACTGCTTTCTTTTCAGAAAGCCAGTGAGCAGGCAACTAATTGACTAAAGCCATACTTTTCAAAAATTTTCTCTTGATTTCTTGAGTTTCCTTTTTGCTGTGACCCCTATAAAAGTCAAACAACCAGGTTGTGCAATAGTGGAGAGTATTTGAACATACATATATATGTATGGAACTACAGATTTATGCAGTACCTAATAATTTCTGTCAGGGAAGGTTTCTTTCAACTTTTTGATTAGTTTAACCGTATTTTCTTACAATTACTCTGTACTTATGGTAAAAACTCACAGGAGTGAGATACCTTGTGGTACATGATCCTAGTCCTTAAACTGCAGCACAAGTGCTATCATAATAAGCTCCATAGTGGTAAAAATAACACCAAAGTAAAAGGCACATGATAAAACCAGGAATTTTTTAACATATTGCAAAAGGTGGTTAGTTGAGTCCATAGAAATACATTGTTAGGAATTTATAAAAACTGGTGATTTTCAACTTTCTGCCATAATAGTTTAGTAATTCACCAATTATTTTAAGAAGTGTTTGTTAGGCTACTATGAGATTAACTATCACTAAGTATTGTCTAAGTCTTCTAAAAGGTCCTATCTTGTAATTCTGCTCAGAGCACTAAGTTCATCACTAGGGATAGAAATCATTATGCCTTTTATTGAAAAAATGTAGTAAGAAGAGACTTTGTGTTTATGCAACTCACTAATTCAGTAGTAAAACAGGAGTTAAAACAGTTAAAAGTGGAAGAAAAAATTGCTCTGTCAGTAAAAAAAGTGCAATAAAAATGGACACTGTCCAGATAATTTTCTTTTTGTTTTGTGTCAGGTTGTAAATGCAAGTTTGCCAGCAGACTTCTGGGAAAAACCCAGTAGCTTCCTTCTAATAAGAAATCTCACTATGACTGAGAGTCCTGAAAGCTCTTAAATGGCTGGTTTGTAAAAGTAATATGTTGGAAAACTCAAAACAGTGACAAACATTTTCCTGGAAGTTTTGGATGCTCTGGCCAACGCCTCCAATATCCAGAAGATTTGAACCTTTTCCAGGATGGATAGCTTTTTCTGAATCATCTCAAATAATGAGGATAACACAATAATGGCCCTCAGGTACAGTCATGATTTCCCAGTCACATGCATGAGAAGCACAGCAGAAGTGGCAGCAGGAATAGAAGCATTAGAAATGGCAGTATAACTAATAGGCTGCATATTTTTACAGGGGTTAAATAGAATTTTCCAGCACATAGCAGGTATTTTAACAGCGTGTCATGGGTTTGGCTGATGGGNTATCCATTAGGCAGATTGACATGTAGCCCTTCCTCTTTAAGTCATTTATGTTCCAATGTCCTTTAATGTTTACAGAGGAATTCTGAAAGAAAGGTATTTATTGACAGGATCACATAGTAGATACTGAAAACTAATCTCCACAAAAACATTCAATGAGCAAGTCAAGCAACTGAAAGTTATATGAGGAAAAGTTGATCTCCCTTGCATCTTGCTGACCTCTTCTGGATTTTTTAACTAGTTTTTTATGCTGCCTCTTATCAGTATTTTCCCTCTTGCTTCTTGTTTTATCACCATCTCAACTTTGCTTTCTGATTTTCTTATGTTACATTGTTTTAGTTCATGTACTTATTCCTTCATACCAACTTCCTGAGCAAAACTGAGCCAAAGTCCTCTGTTCATACTACACTGAATTTAAACTTTAAATTGGGAACAGCTGAAACTTGGCGCTGAGGTTCAGCTGGTTGACGTGATGTGTACTAAAGAAGCCCCAGTCCATATAGATACAAAGTTCAATGGACAACTGTTCCACCTGTCATAAAGCACAGATGATCTGATAAATGCTTACCTTTGGCAGTGTGCACCTACTTCAGTCTGCACTATCAGGCCTGGGAATCAAGACAGTACAGATGAAGTTGTTTACTCAAGGAACGTCAATGGCATTCATCTTTCCCTCAGTTACTTTTCTAGATATTGTAAAAGCATTGTGCAGTTAACACACTCCATTTGTTGTTTAGAGCCCTAAAGTAGCATTGACACTGTAAAGAATCATTCATGAAGTCTGGCACTTGACTCTTAAGTGTTGCTCTGTGTGACACTTGATGTAACAATATGTTCAGAAAACTTCCCTGTCTGACCGTCCTGGACACACTCTGGCAGTCACACTGGCTCCAACTGAATTGGAACTGAGCTACCTGCACTGAATATATTCCTCAACATATATATTAAGATAAGCATTTAAATACTATATTTGATATTACTCAAGATGGTGCAGGAAATCTACATAGATTTCCTATTGCCTTTCCAAACAATATAGAGAAACCAATTCAACTGCAAAGTTGACAAGGGCAGTCAACTCCCTTGGTGAACTTCTGACTTAAATTTACTCATAATTTGGGGTTTTCCTAGCTCCTTTTGTAATACTTTGAATGAGATATGAAGGGAAAATAAAGATTGCATTATTCAAATTGATTCAACACTGTTAGATTTCAACTTTTCTCAGTGGCTTTTAGAATCTATAGTAGGAATGGTGACCTGTTAGGCTTAAGTCAGCTGAGATCTGTGAAAGTTTTCTGTATGATTGGGCAGCATTAAGTGGCAGAAAGTGTGGTTGTGCTCTCAATAGACTGTGCAGATCTGCTGCACAATGCAGTGGGCTGTGGATAATACAGGTTTTGGTGTGTGAAGGTTCCCCTGAGCTTTCTATCGTACCTGAATTCTGATTCCCAGGTTTGACAGATTTGTCTGCTAATAAACCTCTGCAGATCATGGTAGTTCTCACTAGCCCTTAAAAAAGTATGAATATAGGATTATTTTTATTGTTAAACTATGCTTAGCTGAATGTTCACAATTTCTTTGTTTTGCATCTAATATAAGGGTACCTGAAGCCATAATTTATTCTAATGACTTATTCCCATTAATAATTAAAGCCTTTTCTGCTGTGTAGCAAACTGAGAAATGCTTGTTGGATTGAATTTTTTTATACTCTTTCAGTTGAATCACAGATCCAAATGCTTAAAGATATGACACAAATTTGTGTCAAGGGGTCTTTAAATCTGTAAACTATTGAATGGAGCATATACATTCCCTGAAAGATCCAGAAGATTCATTATCCCAATGTATAATTGTCACTTAGGATTTGAATGATGAGCAGAAAGAAAGAAAACAAAGGCACACAATACTTCAGGTATTATGAGAAAGGTAAGGTTTGCTTTTTGTGCTAGCAAATGCTTACAGAGGTTAAATGAAGTACTTCAAGGGGTTTGTAACATAGAGATGTCTCCGATACGTATTTTCCCTTCAAGAGGGAAATCAGCGTTTAACATTTAACCAATTGTTAAACTGTCTGTTTCTTTAAAGCCTGAAGTACATTTTGCGTTCAGTTCCTGTCATGTGTAGAAAGGTGGTCACAGACCCATGTTTTTTTCAAATTGCTTTCCAAGGCAGGTCTGCATGAGGCTTAAAACTTGCCTTTATATTATCTTCTCTAAGGAGTTAAAATCTGTTCAAAAATCTGATTTTAATAATACCATCCACTATGCAGCAAGAAGTTATGCAATATATTTCAATTTTCAACAGTTTTTTCTAGGCTATGCAATTTCCTTTTAGCTCCTGATTATTACTGTTTCAGAACTATTTTAGTCTATCCCATCACTGATTCTAATAATGCCTAGTACCACTTAAATAGGAATCAGTTAAGTTTTAAGTATTGCTAAGTCACATATATATATGCTCAACTCAGGCTTCAAAAAAGTTTTAAGAACAGCTCTAAAGGAACATGATGAAGGTTAAGCATCTCACATTTTGACAGTCCAAATCTGAAAAGAAATGTTCTGTTTTATTAGGGTGTATTTTAAAAACATAAAATACCGTTTGGAGAGAAAGAAGGGTCAACCTTGCCATGTCCCTGTAATGCTTCTCAGGTAGTTTACATTAATGACCCATGTCTAAAAAATTTCCTACTAATCTTGAATAGGAACCTTGGTTAACTTTCTGTTTCATTTTATAGTTTTCAGTTAAGCACCATTTCACTGAGCAAGATTATATTCTGGTACATGTAAAATACCTCTGCCAATGCTTCATAAAAGCAGCATCTTCATCTCTTTTTTGTAATGGAAGGTCTTTTATGTTAATTAGGTGCAGCACAAAATGGACTGATCAAATTGAGTTCTGAATATTGATTAGATATCCCAAAGCAAATACTGGGAAACCAGTATTCTGTTTTTACAAATTTTCAGTATTATTTGTGTTCATTTATAGAACTTTTCATAGAATTTAATTTTTATTGAAGAGAAACTGTTTATACTTTGTTTGTAAGTAATACAAATAAGTAATTTAAAATTTAAAAGCAAATTTCTATAGCTCACAACTCTCTGTGAAGTTCTTCAAAATTTCTTTAATAACTTCAAGTGATATAAAAATGTTTAATGTTGAAATGTGTAGATAAAAGAGAAGCCTTAAAAAAACCCCAAAACCAAACAAAAACATAAAGCAAAAAACCCCACCCAAACCAAAAAGGAAAATAAAAAGGATTAGGCTTTAAATACTATAATGATGCAGTTTTTTTCTTAAATGCTGTTTGCAGGGGGATTCATATGTGTTAACTTAGACACCTGAAAATTATTTGTTTAAACTGGAATAGTCAACCCAGACCACTGCCATTTTCAGGAATTAGTAACCTCCAGCATCACACAAGGAAGATAAGCACCATTAGAGGGCAAAACACTTCTTTCAAGGACTGGAGTACAAGATAGGTCACGTAAACTGGACTCATCTTTACCTCTGTTGACCGTACAAATGTCTGTACAGTGACTAATTTAGATTTAGACAACTAACAGAATTTTCAAAACCAAATACATTCCATCTTTATGCTCTGAAACTGTACTTAAAAGCAAGTTTTCCATGCATGATGCAATTCATTATGTAACAGTGGAGCAAAAGTGAAGTGATTGAGTTCTCATTCATTCATTCAGAATGCTTTATTTTCCCCTGTTCTGTACCTACTTGGAAATGCCCTAATAAAGCAAATAGTTTTGGAATATAGTACCAGTCCTGAGATTTCAGGCCGCGATTTCAGGATCTTGTGATACAAGGACTGAAGTGTTCAAATTTCCTGTCAAGCTCAGCCACTGAAGTAATTCCACAACGATGATATTTTATTTATATATCAGCATTTTCTATCTTTCTATGCAGGCTCAGTCATTGAGACTAATAGGACTTTCATTCTGTCAGGTAAAGAACCAATACAAATGAACAAACAACAAAAATTGTGTTTCTATCTTATGTAAAAGCCACAGTGGAAAATACTTGAGGGTGAATTATGTGGTGGGCAAAGTCAGAGTAATCTGTGCTCTGTGAATTTGCACTCATTGGAAGGAAAATACCGTGAAAAAATTTGTGAGAAAGATAAATAGAAAGAAACTCGCAATTTACTCTTCTTATCCCTCTCTCTCACTACTGTTTTTATCCTGATTGGCAGAACAGACAAAGAATACCCTACAAAGTCATAAGCTGCTGAAGCAGATTTTCTGCCATGTGAGAAGATGAAATATATCTTGACTGAAGGCAGACTCTAACCAGGAAAACAAAAAAAAAAAGAAAAAAAAAGAAAAAAGATAGTTTAATGCCATTCTTTTCTTAGATCAAACCCTTATTATTTATGGGACATAGAGCTCTGTTTTAAAAATTTTGTTGGATTGCAATGTTGGATTGCAAAACATGGCGTCATGAACCTAATTTCCTATATGTATGATTCATTGCTCTTCCTGAGCACAACAGTAATTTCTCTAGTCCTGGACAAATTAGACTGAATGCATAGGAGACAGTATGAGAATTCTACAGCTTTCTCTTCCCAAAATGATGAGAAAGCATATTTATCTTTCAATTTTAAAAATAATTTTTATTGCTAATGGAAAACACCATTAAAGACATGCTCTTTAATTAAATTAGAATTTTGGCTCTCCTGAAATCTCAAAACACAAATAACAATGTTTGTAAGCATTTTTTTAAAACAGGATGAGAAACTTCAGAGTTTCTTAGACTGCAAAAAGAGAACATGGAAAAATACATCTACAAAATTGAAATGGAATCTTGTAGTCTGGGGGCCTTATTTCCAAAAATGAACTAATTATCATAAACTTTTGAAAGAAAACATCCAGATCTAAGGGGAAGCCCTGCATTTCTGCAAAAGGCAAGTGTTCACTTAAAAATAAATTGTTGAAATTTAGGAACTATTGTAAGTTCTATTATTTCCTTTTCTCTTATTTTCTCTTTTCTTATCTCTTACCTTTTCTTTTTTCTCTTCTCTCCTCCCCCACCTCCACTCTCTCTTTGCTTTTTTTTTTCAGATTGGGAAAGCAGAAATTGCTTAGAAATGCAATAGATGAAGGATATGTGCCATGATAGTTTCTTATTCATTAATTTCTCAATGATTTTTGCATGTAAAAATGAATCCCAGAATCAGAATCAATGTATGGCTGTGGTTGGACAGAAACAGTCCCTTAATCATCCTTGTGGCTCTTCAGTGAACCCTTTTCTTTGCCTCCAAATCACTCTCAGACTGGAGCATCCAGAACTGCACATAATTCTTCAGGTGTGGCCTCACTAGGGCTGAATAAAGGGGAGGGATCCTGTTCCTCGATGTGCTGTCAACACTCCTCCTGTAGCAGAGGAGAATAACTTTAGTCTTCTTTGCTGTAAGGACACAGTGCTGGCTAATGGTTAACTTAGTGTCCCCCAGGATACCCAAATCTTTTTCTGCCAAGCTACTTTTCAGCTGCCCTGCTTCCAGCATATACTGTTTGTCCTAGTTCAGCAGGTGAGACCAGTTGTCACTGTGTGGGGGGGACCAAAGCTATGTATTCTACCCCCATCTATTCATTCCCAAGGTCAATGGCCCATTTGCAGCAGCTTCCCAGGGAGTCGTTAGCACCTCCACTCCCAGCCTGAGGGGGCGTAGGTGCTAATGGGCCATCAACAGTCCAAAAATAGCCCATGACTCACAGAGTTAATCACCCATTGTGTGAGTCCCCGCCCCAGGGGAGGGACTGGATGCTCCCTGAAGGNCCATTTCTCCAGACCTTGGAGGTCCCTCTGGACGGCAGCATGACTCCCTGATATATCAGCCATTCCTCACCTTTAGGTGCTATCTATAATATTGCTGAGGGTATGTTCTCTCCCAGGGTTATGGAGCAGATCATCCTGAGTGCAATCACTCAGCAACTTCAGGATGGACAGGGGATTAGACCCAGCCAGCATGGGTTTAGGAGGGGCAGGTCCTGTCTGACCAACCTGATCTCTTTTTACGATCAGGTGACCCACCTGGTGGATGAGGGGAAGGCTGTGGATGTGGTCTATCTGGACTTCAGCAAGGCCTTTGACACTGTCTCCCATAATATACTCCTGGAAAAGCTGGTAGCCCATGGCTTGGACAAGTGTACCCTCTCCTGGATTAGGAGCTGGCTGGAGGATCGGGCCCAGAGAGTGCTGGTGAATGGAGCTGCATCCAGCTGGCGGCCGGTCACTAGTGGTGTTCCCCAGGGGTCTGTGTTGGGTCCAGTCCTGTTTAACATCTTTATTGATGATTTAGATGAGGGGATTGAGTCCATCATCAGCAAATTTGCTGATGACACCAAGTTGGGAGGGAGTGTCGACCTGCTGGAAGGCAGGAGGGCTCTGCAGAGGGATCTGGATAGACTTGAGAGATGGGCTGATTCCAATGGGATGAAGTTCAATAAGGCCAAGTGCCGGGTCCTGCACTTTGGCCACAACAACCTCATGCAGCGCTACAGGCTGGGGACAGAGTGGCTGGAGAGCAGCCAGGCCGAAAAGGGACCTGGGGGTACTAATTGACAGGAAGCTCAACATGAGCCAACAGTGTGCCCAGGTGGCCAAGAAGGCCAATGGGATCCTGTCCTGTATCAAAAATAGCGTGGCCAGCAGGACCAGGGAAGTGATCCTTCCCCTGTACTCTGCGTTGGTGAGGCCACACCTTGAGTATTGTGTTCAGTTCTGGGCCCCTCAGTTCAGGAAAGATATTGAGGTGCTGGAGCGGGTCCAGAGAAGAGCAACAAGGCTGGTGAAGGGACTGGAGCACAAGTCCTATGGGGAGAGGCTGAGGGAGCTGGGGTTGTTTAATCTGGAGAAGAGGAGGCTCAGAGGTGACCTCATCACTGTCTAGAACTACCTGAAGGGAAGTTCTAGCCAGGTGGGGGTTGGTCTCTTCTCCCAGGCACTCAGCAATAGGACAAGGGGGCACAGGCTCAAGCTCTACCAGGGGAAGTTGAAGTTGGATATCAGAAAAAAATTCTTTCCAGAGAGAGTAATCAGGCATTGGAATGGGCTGCCCAGAGAGGTGGTGGATTCACCATCCCTGGAGATTTTTAAACTGAGATTGGATGTGGCACTGAGTGCCATGATCTGGTAAATGGACTGGAGTTGGACCAAGGGTTGGACTTGATGATCTCGGAGGTCTTTTCCAACCCAATTGATTCTATGATTCTATAAGCCAGATCCTTAATGAAGATGTTAAATGGACTAGAATCCAGTGCTTTGGAGTGGCCAGTCACACATGTGCTGTGCTTCACTCTTCTAACTTGTATTTCATCAGCTCTCCATAAGGATCTCATTGGAGATGGTTTTGAAAACCTTACTGAAGTCTAGGTTGACATTAAACAGTCCTTTCTTTAACTTAGCATTTCTTCTATGTCAACATGTACCAAATAAAACTAATTTTAAGGCCTGGGCTGGATTGAGAAGCAAGGCTGAGGAAAAGAGGATCTGCTGGAAGACATAGATTTAACAGTAAATTAGAGTCATTTCAGGATATTTCTAAAAAGACTATAAGAGATAAGAGGATCCTATGTTTGCCTGGTAGCACAACTTGTGTCTTAGACCTCATATTTAATGGGCAAGTCCTAAATGTACTTAGATACGAGATAAATGCTGCTTATCTTCAGATATAGTGTTTGCTCAAGGAATGAACAGAAGTGGAACTCAGTAGTACAGGCACTATGACAGATGAGACGTATCTTGAACCATGATTCCAAATCTTACTGTAGTTAATTATCTGCTTTTGAATTTCTTTTGAAGTTCTGAGTCTCACCAGACAGAAACTAGATATTGCAGCACTGAGCCAGTGGATGTTGCTACCCCAGAGTCACTTCAAGGACCAAACAGAAAAATTATTGTACCCTAATTTAATGCAAGACCAACTGCTATGATAAGCAAAAAAGCAACTGATTTTTTTTCTGACGCATAGGTCTCCATACATGATTTATTGTGTGTAAATTGCAAGAGAATCCATTATTTCCACAATTTAAAACTCTGTTCTTTTTCTAGAAATAAGCACGTGTAAAGTTTACTGAGATCTGTGTAATTCTTTTTGTTAAACAGACAGTAATGTGAAATCCTGTGCCTATGCTTGTTGACATATCCTATAACTTGTTGATTTACCTGGAAAACTTATGCATAACCTAAAAGAATTTTACTTTATTAAAACTTTGTTAAAGTCTAACTTTCATATCAGTTCTACTATGAAATGACAGGCAATCTCATTTTTAAGTTAACCACTTTATAAATACATAGTCTGGAAATATATCCATCTCTATTGAAGACTATAAAAACAGTTACTAAAATGGTTCTCTTTTCTTTTTCTGATTGTCTTGGGTTGATCTGGCAAAATGCCAACTTCCCAATACAGACTGTCAGTCTCCCTCCCCCTCACGCTGGGAAAAGGGAGAAAGGAAAAAGACCTGGAAACTCAAAATAGGTTTAAACTTGAACTAGATATATATATTTATATAGAAAAGACAAAATTAAAAGAAAAGACAATATAACACACACAAAAGTTAGTGTCTTAGTTTGAGCTGGCAAACTGCCAACTCTCCAAGTACAGGGTCAGAGCCTCCCTCCCCAACACCCAGGAAAGGGAGGAAAAGAGAGGGGAAGGAAAAAAACTTCAAGCTACGTTTAGACTAAAACTACATGTATTTTTACAGAAAGAAAGAGACAATCAGAAGAAAGTACAAATATACACTCACACAAGTTACAAGCAGCAAGGAACAATTTCTCTCTTCTCAGTTCACACACGAATTTCACTATTTCAACCCCAAATTATCTTAAGAGACTCAGTCCCCAGAGAACCAGACCCAAGCAGAGAGAGAAGAACCCACAACAAACATTTTACTTCCCAAAACGACTGCTGGGCCAGTGCTGGGCCTGGTTCTCCCCATCTCTCCCAGGACTGCTCTATGTGTGTGTCCTCTCAGCCAGACTGCTGTGGGGTGACTGCCCAAGCCACTCCCACACTGATTCTACTTCCCTGGAGAATGATGTCGTAATATGGTATGGAATAAACCACTATTGGCTAGAAGAAGTCAGCTGTCAGCTCAGCCCAGCTTGAATCAGCTGACAGCTCCAGACCTAGTCTAAATTTCAAAACCCCAAATTTAGGCCCACCTAGGTGAACCCATGACAGTTAGATATAACAATTTTCTACCTCTTACTGAAAACGGATTTCACTACTCAAGCTAGATTCATGAAGCAACCCAAAAGACACCTAGCAAAGAACAGAAAGACAGAATAACAATAAAATGTTTAGTCCCCTGAATTGAAACAAAATGTGATGTAGCAGCGGCAGCAGCAAGGCCCAGGACAGCAGGACAGCAGCAGTGCGTCCTGTCTCTACTGCAACCACGATGCCAACTCCTACAATGGCTTTTGTATTTTGACATGATGTTGCAGTATGGTATGGAATACCATTGGCCAGTAGTAGTCAGCTGTTAGCTGGCCCAGCCCAGCTCAAGTCAGCTGATAGTCTCAGGCCTACTCTGAAATCTAAAGCCTAAATCTAGGCCTACACCCAGCTAAACGCATAACACTGACCAATGCTAAGTAAGCTGTAATTTGCCAGGAAATGGTAGAATGTATACACATCATTAGAGCTAGCTAACTACTAGTTCAAAAATAGAAATTAATAATGTTGACTCTTGAGTTTATACAAAATCTATATGTACACTCCCTTCTGGAGACAACAGGATTTAAGGATGTTTCTTCTGACACAACGATGGAGACGATTGTTAGTTTTTATCCTGTGTACCTCCTTTTCCTGTAGTTGTTTTAAGTGTACAAGTACAATGAGATAATCCATACGACCATCTTACTGACATAATAAAAACCACCAAGCTTTTGTTCTCAGAGTTCTTCCACATGATTATGCTTTCAATAGTACTGATAATATACCTAAAGGTAATTTTTTTCTTATCAGTAGCACCTTTGAGGGACATTAATCTCTGAATAATTGAGAAACACTGGCTAAGCTGTTAGCTTTAAATGACACATTAGTAGCTGTCATTTAAATTGATAGTTAGAGCTGTAATTGAGAGTAACAGTGAGAAGGTAACTACTCTGTCGTTGAGTTTTTACTGCTTTATTAAATTACTGATCTGATGGCATTCTACACCTGGCTGTGGTGCATTATCACAAGACATCAGAATCTTTTGAGTATATAACGGCAAATATTGTGACTTTAATCCTTCCTATCATAAAGCTTCATATTTTGGTTTGTTTTTTTTCCACTGCTGAATTTTGGATGGATATGTAGATGGACATTCTTTCTTTCAGCCTGTCTAACTGTCTGTCATCATGTCTGCAGTTTTCTTTATGACCTTCAATGTCCAACTGCTTCAGCTGCTTAGACCTCATAAAGGATCAATAATCATTCCGTACAAGCAGGGGCAAGTAAAAAAATATTCTATATGACAGACCTTCCATGATGTGGCACAAAGGTCAGTGCTTCACAATTTTTTTTCAGTATTCTTTGTTTTGCATAAACAAGTATATATCTTTGAATGAATTATTATATTTCCTGAAACATTATGCAAAATGTAGTAAAAGACATAGTCCTTAATTTCACATTGTTCCTGTATGGCATTAAAAATGACCACTCTGGAACAGCTCATCATATTTGCTCTTTTCACTAGTTATGGACATAGTATAATTCTTAACATTGCTATTTGTCCTGTTACATTTGTAGAGACAGTTAGAGCAAACATTCTGCCAAAATTTAGTATTTGATGACTGTGAGTGCTGGCATTTGAAGGTTTCCACTAAAATACTTGGGTTGACTTCAGACCTGCATTTTATAAACAGAAGCAGCAGTTCCCTAATCCAGCAGGATACCAAGGTGCTGTGATTGCTGCATCATTGTACACTGTGTTGCTGTGAAGAGGTGCAATTCCATGCCTACATACTTTGCTACTTTTGTGGAAAAATGATCAAACAGTAGGACTGGTGAGTGTGCTTCTAGCTACTGCTAATGTTTTAATGAATATTCTGGGATAGTTGTAGTAATGTCCCTTTATCTATATGCTAAACAGAGATGTTGGTCTCTGTTCAATTTTTCTATTCAGTTTAATGTTCTCAGTATGCTAACTCACTCTTCAGAGTTCTGGGCAATGTCTAGAACATATTAAAAACTCATCTACATATTTTAAAGAAATACATTGTACCTGAAATTCTTTTCATATGAAATGTATCTTGATTGTTTGCATTTTATGTTTGGCAGCCTGGACTCTAAGCACAAGGCCTTCTAGCTGTTCTAGAATTAACCAAAGTAATGAAAAGAGAATATGTAAAATTCAGTTTAAAAAATTGTTGGTTTAGTGGTCATTAATGTGTAGAATTATTTTCTATTACATAATTTATACATGGTCTGATACTGCATTACATCTTGGTTCTGTGTGGAGAAAAATAAAGATTCTTGAGTTGAGAAAAAGGATTTTTAGAATAATAGGCAAGTTCTGAGGCCTGCTAGCAGGTGCAGGATAAGTTCTGTGAAGGAGATCAACAACTAGCAAAAACAAGTAAGATAAGGAGGTTTGGGTAAGGCTGCCCCATGAGAAGGTATGTAGGGAGTGTGAGCTTTCTCACGAGAGAGAAGAAACATCTGCACAGAAGTAGCATCCA
Organism: Sakesphorus luctuosus; assembly: GCA_013396695.1. Taxonomy (NCBI): domain Eukaryota; kingdom Metazoa; phylum Chordata; class Aves; order Passeriformes; family Thamnophilidae; genus Sakesphorus; species Sakesphorus luctuosus. Next base: position 631,666 of record VWZD01005134.1, read on the forward strand.
ATTAAAGGCTGTGATGGGAGTGATGGACACTGTGATTCAACATATGGGATGAAGCTATAGGTGGGAATTGGTAACAGATATGGTGTAAGGAGTGGTTAGATCTTAACTTTTTTCTTTTACCCTGTACTTTTCTTTTCTCCATGGAGTTATGTTAATAAACTGTCTTTGAGTGTGACACCTGTAAGCTGTGGCCTCATTAATCTTTTCTAGCCATCATGATTTACTGCCAAACTCACACATCTGTATGCTGACAGCTCTGCAAAAATACTAGTAAATTTGATACAAATGTTACTGCATTTCTTAATTTTGAATAAGTCTCTTGGCTTTCCAAAATGATTTTGCCAAAGGAATACAAATAGCATGCTAACACAGCACAGGTCTTGGAACTGCTAGATGTCACAGAAGCTTGCCTTTATTACCAGCTGTACACTCACCATTTTCTACTGAATGTTATTTTCATAATAGACAGACACAGAAAAAACCTATCTGGCATGCTTTAATGGAACATGACAGTAGCAGTTAAGCTTGCATGGGAATAATTATCTCTATCCAGCATCACACTTAGCTCTTGCTTGGCGTTGTAGATAAACTGATAGCCATTTTGTTCATTTGCAGCAATATTGGTCTACCTTGGCCAAGCCATCTATGCTGTTGAAACCACTTGGCAGTCTTTCACTTTGTATTTCAGTCTAGCTTAGTACTGCATAGCATTCTCATTTAAAAACAAAACAGCCACAAACCTGAACCATACAGTATCAAAAGGCTATTGCAAAGGCTGTCAGAGAAAATCACATGTTAACAGGGATTTGCCTTCAAGTGAGGCTGTGTGTATTTAATTTCTATTTGGATTGAAAAAAAGACCTATTATTACAGTGTTTTCAACAATCATCTGAAATAATGAAAAGTATGAAATAACTTCTGGTAAACATAAACAAGTGGCATTAAAAATGGAGAAAAGATAAATAATGTTGGAAAAAGAGCTGATACACAGAGTCTTATGGATCATTTAGTAGCTTATTAAGGTAATTTTTAACATTGCCGTATGTTCTGTAACACATCTAGGAAGAAAAAATAATAGGATATATAGGCTGTAACCAAATAACTCAGCATGTGCTCTCAGCATAAACCTTTGTGAAAAATGAAGGATAGCTATAATAATTTCAAACAAAAATAGGATACTTGGGTTCAAGAATAGAACAACTTTACTGCTGCATATAAGTACAGCTAGTATCAGAGCAGTACATACATTGTCAAATGCATCCATTCTTAAAAGAGTGCTAAAAACCAGAAGGTGTAATTAGAAAAGATAAACAGTCATAATTTATAAATTTCAGTGAAAATGAAATCAGAGTTGAGCATCACTAAGAACTTATCTGTCATGATATAAAATCAAAGACTGATGTGACAAACTAATTATTGTCCATAGCAAGAGGAGCTTAACTAGCTAATAAGTGACAAGTCTACTGTTGCTTTGTGCTGTCCTAGGTTTTTCTGCTTCTTTTCTTAAGATACTTATGAAGAACACAGTTTTCTACAGGATATTCCTTACTATGCTCTTTTACTACTGAAGTTTTGACAGCAATGCAGCTTCTTGCTGAGTTATGCACATACTCTGTAAGCCCATAATTCAGAATACAACTAGAAGTCTATTCTTCTCCATACAGGTTGTTAAGTTGACTGAATTATCAATATATTGTTATTAACAATGCCTCTCCTTTCTTTGAAGTCATACTATAGAAGTTTCATGGTACCTCTCCGTAACGACGTTGTTCTTGTTGGGGGTTTTGTCATTAGCTGTTTAGACATGAGGAATCCTTTTCTTTGGCTGTGCTTATGTTATGTGCTATTTCCAAGGCATATGTTACTGGAAAATAGTTTCAATAAAACAGAATATTTAACGTGACAAAGCTATAAATTATGTAAACTCCCTCCCTGATTATCTTCTTCACTGATCATATTTTTTGTGTCCTGCTCTTTTTTCTCTACTCTTTGATGCAAAATGAAAAGACTGTGGAAGAAACATACATCACATTACACACCACTAAATGTGAGAATGATTGTTATCAAAGAACTACCTGCAAAGCTCAACTACAATGCTAACTAGTCTTGCCTAAAATTTGATGTAATGAAGAATTATCTGCACTATTCTGAAGTAGGATATCAACATGCATTAAGGAAAAATATGGCCATGAAAAATTCACGGCTACAGGAAACAGCTTAATCATGAAATGTTCCTTTTGGAGAAAATTGGGACATATACAGCCATGCTGTAGAATATCACAAAGGTCTCAAACCATTACTGAACTTTGGTTCAAAGTACAACCCCTTTGTACTTGAGTTTTCAGACTGTAGTGCAACTCATCATGTTTCTGTTCTACTTCTGACCCATGAGAAAAATTTAAATATGCAAGTAAAACCATAAAGTACATGAAGCAATATCAGCATTTTCCAGAAGCTCTGTTTATTGCATTACCAGATTTTTTATTCATGAACTTTGCTTTAATCATGTTAGTATCAAAGTTTATTATTTTTACTGATGGTAATGTTATTAATGTAATTGCTGATGATCAGTAATTAGCTACTGATTTTCAGTATTAGCAAAATAATGCTAATTTGTAAGACTGATTAATGCTAGATTTAAAAAATGCATAATGATTAGATTTTTCTTAACATACATATATATGTATATGTATGAATAATGTTCATTCTCATGTTTACTTTTACTATTTCAGCACAATTTTGTATAAGACATCCTTTCATTTCTTTAGACTCAAAAACGTAATTATTTTAGGAGGCATAATAAGTGGGTCCCATAAATTATTCTTTTCTTATCCCTATATATTGTCATGTAGATTGAATTCAGAACTGTCAATTGGCCAAAAATCATGTGTGAAAGCCGAAAAGGTCTCTATCAGTAAGGCATTACTAAGAGAATAATTAGGTGGGGAAAAATGGATAAGATATATAGGACTATAGAGAACTTGCAGTCAAATAAGGGGGGTGTTACCGATAGAGAAGTAAAAGCTTGCTAATAAAGATATGATTGACATTATCTATCTTAAACCCTGTTGTGATCTAACCTAGAAGATGGCTAAACACTTACTCCCCTCCAGTGGGTTAGAGGAGAGAATCAGAAAAATTGTAAAACTTGTGGATCGAGATATGGATACTTTAATAGAAGAGAAAAGGAAGGATGTAAAATAAGAATGTAACACAAGTAATGCACAATGCAATTGGTCAAGACCCACTGACCAACTCCCCAATGTCTGTGAGGCTTTGGATTATTTTACTATTGGGTCAGAACCAGTTCAAGTGTGTGTGCATGTGTGCGTGTGTGGGAAGGCTCAAGGAGCCCACATGGCAGCCCTGTAACTCACATGGCCACATGGCAGCCCTGGAGCAGCTGCCGTTCCAAAGCCTCCCAGGCTGCCCAAACATGCCCTCTGGAACTCCTAACCCATGCTCTGCTTGGCTACACCACCCTCACTCTAGCCTTGAGGTACTGAATGGCCAGTGAGCCAGAAGTCCCACAAGGAGGGGTGGCCACAGGTGGCCAAAGCACATAGATACAGGAGCACATGGTCTCTCTTTCCCTTTGATCCTCTGGGAATACATCTGGCATGTGAAGCTGGACTTCCTTAGGGCTTTCTGGAGGTAGCTATTTTTCTTTCAATATTGTCTCTTAATCTCTTTTATCTTAATCTATTTATTTACTCCTTTCAGTCTCTTTACTCTCTTAATGTCTTTTCTTACATTTGGGTAACTTAAAACCAATGGGTTGGATTTTGCTAAGTTTTGTGGGTTAGTGTGTGCTAGGTCAGTGCTTTGTGAATTGTTTTGTTTTGGTTGTATGTTACCCCTTCTAAACTGTTGCCAAGATCTTTATTTCCTCCATAAAATTAAAAATATATCTTGCAAAAAGAAGTGCAGCATTTTTTCTTTAAGCAAACTCAAGGTATTAAAGAAAAAAAAGGCTCTACAAAAGTTCAGTGGATGAACTTTTGGAGTCATGAATATTTTTTAAAAGACTCCTGGTCGAGCTGTTGGGATTTGGGACTCAGGTTTTACAACAGCCCTTGAGCAGTGGGTCTTTATCCCACAGCCAACTCCACTCAGTTTTGCTGCTCATCATGGCACCAGATGGTATGGAATGTCCCTTGGGTTAGTTGGGGTCAGCTGCACCAGCTGTGTCTCCTCAGAGTTTCTTGTGCACCCTCAGCCTCCTCTCTAGCAGGGTGGCATGAGAAGCTGAAAAGTCTTTGACCTAGTGTCAGCCCTAGTCAGCAACAACCAAAACCAACAGTCTTTTGTCAAGGTTATTCTCATCTTAAATTCAAAACAAAACACTCTACCAGCTACTGGGGAGAAAATCAACCTTATCTTAGCTGAAAGCAGGACAAACATGTTAAGCAGACTAACAGGAAACAGGGTATAAGCACTTATAGAACAGTAATGCTACTACAAGTAAATTGGAGCCAAATATATAAAAGACACATAATCAAAAAGAGGTAATGAGGACTTCTGTCTCCATTAAATAGTAGAGCACAGTAAAAATCAACACATGTTCAAACAGTAAAATCTGCAAGTCAGGAAAACAATAAATGGGATGTAGAGTTATCAGGATAACCAGGAAAGAAGTCTTATATAATCACAGTAATCTTACAGAATGAGTGGGATGAAAAGTCCTTATCTGGAAGATATTATCAACTTTGTTGGAAGCAGTTCACATCCTCACACTTTCTTTGGGGAAGAAACTGTAAGATATTCACAACGAAAGAGCTAAAATGGGGAAGAAAAAGTCACCCACTTCAGTACTGGCCTCCTCCACTGAAGATCATTCCAGCCTGAGCACACCAGTCTCAAAGACTAAGGCCATGGGGGCTGTGACCTTCACCGCCAACCACAGCAGTGCCCTATACTGATGGTGAGTGTATAGCCAGGCTATCAAGGAATAATTATTTAGATACATAGTGATAATGGCAGATAATGAGCAAGAACTAAGACTTGGCAGCAAGTGGGGAGTTGAGGAATGTCAGTCTTCTAAAGTGCTGTTCTGAAGTCTGATATTGGCCTGATTCATTTGTCTTTTTCTTCTTTCATCACAATGATCTTGCATTTCCTTGGGCTCTTGGGTATGTATAGCCATTTACTTAGTTGTCAGAGGGCTTTTGCAAGAGGTCTGAGAGGAAATTATTGACATGTCTTGTCACTCCCATGTAGCCAGTAAAAAAAACCCAATCTAAACTGAATAATACAGACAGTTGACTAAAGCCAAATAGAATCATATAACCATTAAGATTGGAAAAGACCTCTAGAAGTGGCTTCCCCTCACCTAAGACACAGATGGCAATAAGGTTTTCTTCAAATTTCTTCTTCCTTCTTGTTCTAAAGGACAACATAAAAGATATGATGGGAACAGGATGAAAACAAAGGAAATTATATGAATCAAAGAAATGGAAGTGCCAGAAAAACTAAGCAGCTGTGAAGGAGCTGCAACACTGAGAGGGAAAGGAACATTCATGATGGAGCTGGGGAAATGGGTAAAATAAGGATTAGATCAGTTTAAACTTTTAAAAGAAATGCTGCATTTCTGTCATTAGAGTCTGAAGGAAAAAGAGATGGAGAAAAATGCTTTCTTGTAGATGGAGATAAAACTAGTAAGATTCCTTACCTTACTGTAACGGGTAGAACAGGCTTGACTTGGAAAGAAAAATAACTTATTGCCAACTAGAACAGATAGGTATAGTGAGAAAAAAAAAAGTCAGAAATTAAAAGCACCTCATCATCTTGTTATTTGCTGCCTGAGCTTCAGTTCTTCACTCCTGACTTCTGAGAGGCTCTGGGGGCTGAGGGGAAAACACTGCCAGTTCTGGAGCATGTACACCCCACAAAGCCCCAGATGTAGTTTGCCTCTGCCTTTCTGTAGAGATCTGGCCTGAAGTTTACTGTGCAACAAAACAACTGTGATTCATTCAAATGGTGTTTTAACCAGATTCTATAAAAAAACCCCACTCAAATAAGCTACCCTGTTTCCTTACAGCTTGTTCTGCCTGTTTTTTTTTTTTGTAAAATGTATTAAATGTTAGAATTGATTACACAAAGCTACATTGGATACTTTGCATTTACTTCATATGATTCCTATTAGTATTATTATGAAAAATGTTAACCACACTTCTTTTTCTGATAGATTATTTTGACACAGATACAGAAAATATGATTGAATGAACTTGCAACCTTCAAAAAGAACAAGAACCAGACAGAGAAAAACCCCAGAGTCCTCTGGATGCTCTGCCAGCAAAAAGTATTATTGATGAATACAAAATGGACTACCAGTTGTGTAGGTAAGGGTAGGACAACCTGCATTAGATCTGAGGAGCTGTGGGGCTGTTTTACTGAGAAAACTCACAACTACAGCTTTAGTCACAGATGTGGTTAATATCACCAGCCATAATAGGCAGCCAGAGGTTGCCTATTGCTTCCAAATCAGGCTGACAGGTTAGCTGAAAGGGCTTGGGATGCTACTGGGTAAATTCTAAATCCTTTCTGCTAAGGGTGGCATTTTAGTCTTTAATGTAATGGATATGTTATTCTTTTTCTGTAAAGCTTTATAAACGTGACTGGGTGGTTATAGGATTATTACTAGGGATAAAAGCCATTTGTAAGGTGAACCTTGTGGCTGAATCAGTAACATAGGATTTCCAAAATGCACTGTTTTGGTTTTGAGTCTTGGAAGTTAAAATAAGATTCACCTGCTACAGCTGGAGTGAACATTTTCATTTTAATTTGAATTCTCTAGAAAAAATAATTCTATATGCATAAGGTAAATTGTTACTTTAAATACATTTATCTATCTATATCTCATATATACTTTGCAATAGCTTTCAAAATAAAATTAATATCTAGACAATCATATTACTCACAGAGGAGGTTTATCATGGAAAGAGATTTCATTATACTGTTTAGATGCAAGTCAAGCTGGTGCAGTAGAACGTGTTCTTCATTCACAATTCCTAGCAAATGGAATTTTAATTAGACCAACTCTGCAACACCTGTGACCTGGACAAGCCTGGCCACCTTTTGTAATGTTGCCATGTGTATGAAAAAATGGTGATTTGGCATCAAAATCCAGTCATCCCCCCAGGAACTCTCTGATTTATTTAGTTTTATATGAAAGCTAAAAATGAGCTCACCAGGAGCATTAAGGGCCCTTGACAAAATAAATCCCGAGGACGGGAATCTGAAGTAGCCCACAATGAAATGCCATGTTTCAATCATCATACATGATTAGTACAATTATAACTTCAACAGTAATGCTAGCTGGTAGTGTGATTAACTAAGAATATAGTCTTTTTAACTTCATAGTCTTGCAGTGCCATTTAAATAATTCTCTGCATTTCATCCCCTCCTCCCTGTTTTCTCTATAGGGCTATTTTTCTCAGCATAACTGGAGTAGAGAATTGTTGAGTTCAAATCTGGCATCACAAGTGGTATTTGCTCAAAGCACTGTCCTGTTTTATTTGTAAGATACAATGATTTTTCTGAATTTTATGTAAGGTGAGTATTTGTCTTAAAATTCTTTTCCTCCTCACAGCGGTGGAGTGCCTGTGATAAAGATACATTGCAATAGTCCGTGGTGCTGCTTTATCCTTCAAAATGGCAAAAGGGCATAAAAGTGTATGATATGAAGGGCAGGTGCTGTCAGACCGTGGCTGAAGACACTCTGGAGCTGTATGACAATCAGCCACCTTGTGACTGGGACCCTATATACCAACCCAGTTAGTGGCAAAACCGGAATTAAACTTTCTTGGCTACTTGTCACTCTGTCTGACGTTACCACCATGTCTTATAATTGTGCTGAATATTAAGAAAACAAAACCAGAACTAAACATTTTTACTGTTCTTGATGATTACAGCCATGAAGGCATATACTTCTATCTCCCATGGGTAAGAATCTGAAACAGAATACTTTTTTGTTGCCCTAACTTTAGTGACTTTTAGATAATCTGTCACAATACTGTGTTTGTGTTGCTGATGTTTCTTTATCTAGAAGCACAATCTACTTATACCTTTGCTTCTGAACACAAACAAATCAATCTGTCCTCACAGAAGAGTAGGGAGAAGCCTGTAAAATGTCCCTTGTGAAAGAAATTTAAAAACAAGAGACAAGAGAAATAATCTAATAAAGCATGAATTGATATGAAAAAAAGAACATTTTCCCCTGGTACCAGAGCTATCAGCAGAAAAATGAGAACTGCAATGAATTGTTTTTATACACCAATGGAGGTGTCAGTGATGGAAAAGCAAACATATTCTTGTTTATGGTTTTCACTATGGGGTAGTAATATTGACTCAGGCTGAGGAAAAAGGTACTATAAATATATATGAAAGACCACATTCAAAATAAATTCTAGAATCTTGTCAAGACAGTGCAATATGTTGCTATCTTATTCTTCTTTGCAATTAAGCCAGATACTAAAGCTAGAAAGTTCTATCTCCTGCCTAAGTATGAATTCAACCTGGATCAACAAAATCAAATAAGTCAATGGGATATGCCTACAATGAAGACCACAACAGGCATGCCTGCTCCAGCCTCACATTAGTACAGAGGCAGTCCTGCTGCAGCAGTGTGGCAAATTGCACCTTCCAGACACGCATGTTCAATGCCAGTATTAACTCTAATTCTTTAACTAACTCAGAGCCAGATTAGGTGTCCCTGCACTACATGGGTTACTGGGATGTTGACTCCTTACCACTGAGCTGGTGAAGGTGCTCACTGCTGCTTGCCTGCAAAGCAGAGGTCCTCTCTGAGTCATCCAGAGCTTTCCCTAGTGCAAAGCACTAGGGCAGACAGTAGTCTAGCTTGACAAGCTAAATAATTGGATTATATTGACCATAGAGCACCTTGCCAAGCAGGCATCAAATCTAAAAAGGGAAACTAAAATAATTTTCTGATGGTAAATGTTGAGATAATAGACTGGTACAAGGAACTGCTAAACAATTTTTGTGAAATAAAGAAGTGTCTTGTCTGACTACTGAATATCTATAGGAAAAGTGTACATCACACAGTAAGAAAGTAAACAAAAAAGGAAAATTGTTAAATTTCACAAAACTGGGACTATAAAACTGTCTATCTTTCTGACAGCATGACAATGATCATTAATCATATTTTAATAAAACATTGTTGTGATATAAATGTGAGTCATTAAATCACCCAAAGATCAGTTAAATGAGTATTCAGTACCACTGTGTAACTCATACAGCTAAATACGATACCAAGAAGTCAGATAATACTTTCATAATGAAAAAGAGAAGTATTATCTAGTGGTGTGTTCAAAATATATTCCCTCAATATCCTGCACAACTTCTGAATACATTAAATCTATTTATCATTTTAAAAAATTACTGGTGTGGTCATATGGCAAATATTCCTTATACTTGTGCAGGCAATTCTTTTATAAAATAGGTTCATATTTTAAAGTGTTATGTACTTAGGTAGACTGCTAAAGATTTTGAAGTATTCTGCAATAGTGAAATGTAGTTATATCCAACATAGACTTTGACACAAAGCATCCTGTAGGAGGTAGAAATCGATACAGTGCTCTAGATTTTACTGGGTCCTTGGAGGGAAGCAGTGGCTAGGAAAAAATCCCTATGATTCTTAGATAAATAGAAAGAGGAATAAAAAATTGAAGCAATGAGCTATTTTTATTCTCTGTGATATTAGTGAGATTGGTGCCCTGTTCTGTTTTATGAACTCATTTTAAAGTACCGTAGATATATTGGAAATGGCTTAAAAAATAGCTACAAGAATGATAGAAATTCTGGGGGGGAAAAGAACATCTTTACAGTGAGATACTAACCCAGATGAATCAATTTAGCTGAGTGAAATGGAGATTCAGTAGCAAACCTAATCATGGTCTATAAATGCAGACACTTCCAACTGGAGGGGAGCTTAATCTGTCAAAGACACTAGAGACCTACAGCCTGAGCATGGAGCGTAGGTCAATTGAGACTAGAAATGAAACATGTATTTTTACAGTGAGTCATCACTAACCCACAGAATAAGTTAACGAGATGCTCAGTAAGTGTTTAAATAAAGATTAGGTGTCTTTCTGAATTACATGTCCTAGCTGAAAAAGAAATATGAGGCTTGATGTGCCAGTCAGGAGAACCAGGTATGTTAATATATAGGTATCTTAAAACCATATTTAACCAGTTCTGCATTTCTTTCTCTGATTGGGTTCAGTCTGGAATATGCACATACACTATATAACAGCACAACTTCCTTTCACTGCAGATGAGGCTTGACTGTCTTGTGGTCTAGGGTCTTCAGATTGCTTCTGGAGGCAGATTCACCCCCTCACTAGTGCTACAATCTCTGATTCCACTGTCAAATATGAAACTGAGAAAAATCCTGATTGCCATCAGGAAGAAAGACTGACAAGGTAGTCTTTAGGACTCAATGGATATCCTATAAATTGTTGTATAGCATGTGACAGGCTGCTGTGCCCACCCTGAATAAATATCCTCAGAATAAACAACTCCACTCTGACGTAGGTGATGACATTGAGCTATAAGTGGGAAAGAAATATGGTGGCCAAATCTAATGCAGAAATGAAAAAATCTTCTGATGAGTGAAACAGAGGGGAACTATTCTGTTTTAGGTTTCCCAAACCAAAATTGCACGCGGCAAGATGGTGGTAATCAGCAATGATGGACCTAGAAATGCTGGGCATAACTGAACCTGTTTTCCAGGAACTGGGCAAGACATAATGTCAGTAACCACCTGCTGGCACAGAGAATAACCTGCTAAGTACCTGGTAGACTGAATGTGGGATAAGACCTTATTTAGGCTCGCATCCCTTTGCATTCTTCAGATAAAAAGAAGTCCCAACATGGGATAACTCCTGCTTTAAGACTCTTTACACGAGTGAGAAAGAGCATGAGAGCATTCATGCCAATGAGAATCAGGCCCTAATGTTGCAATCTATAAATTTAAGTCTTGTATACTCTGTTTAAAGTCATCTTCCCTTTTAGAATAACATCTCTTAGTATTACTAATCACAGAATGGGTACGGCTGGAAGGGACCACAACGGGTCATCTGGTCCAAGCTCCCTGCTCATGCAGCAGCATCCTAAAGCACATGGCACAGAATTGCATCAAGAGTTCTTGAGTATCTCCAATGAGAGAGACTCCACAATCTCTCTGGGCAATCGGTTCCAATGCTCTGATCTTCTGATGAAGATTTTTGACTTTGATTTGCCATGGGCTGTTGAGAATTACAGATACCAGATATTTAGTCTGTATCTAAAACTTGGGACATAGTAATGTTTTCAAGAGCAGCCCACCTCCACCTCAGAATGAAATCCAAGCACATACCGTCAGTCTCTCCATTCTCTTCCTTGTACTTGGATTTCAAAAGGAATGACATCCAGTGCATGAAGGCCAGAAAGGAGCTACAGGGCATGCTAGTCAGCTCGTGATCCAGACAGCCAAGAAGTGAAGACCAATTTGGACTGCCCAGTAGCAGAAACCTGTACCATAACAAGTGTCTTTGATTGTGTCAGCAAAGCTTACTTATCTTTTGTTCGTGCCTTCCGGAGGAAGGGTATCACTTAGTATTTATATGTTGTGATGCAGTTTCAAGATGAGATTTGGTTTGTAGAGCTTATTTTATCTTTTATTCCTGGAAGTGCTCAAAATATTAAAACAACCTTCCTAGTAGACTTTGTTCTGTAGTGCATTTCCAAATTTATGAAATTTGACAAGAGATAATTGTCACCAATTTTTAGATAGTCACCATTTATTTGTCTTAAGGCCTGAGACAGAAGGAAGATTGAGGGCAATTATGTCTTATTTCTTGACTAAAAATTACAGAAATTGCAGTAAATGTCTTGAAAAATGTCATTCACCATACTGATAGTCTGCAGGTTATCAGAATTTTTCCCTTTTCTTTCTGCAGGGTTATACTAGGCTTGTATTTTATTTTATTATTTCATTTTATGTTATATTAAATTATTTTATTTTATTTTACTTTTCACACTTAGCATGATGTTATAGAATTTTAGCTAAACCCTCTTGTTCTGAGCTACCATGCATAGAAAAGTTTCTCTTCAGCAGTCTTACTAATTTCCAAATACAAATACATTGCAGAGACCTTTTTGTAGTTATTCTTTTTATAGCTTCACCCGCATGGGAACATGACAACTTCAGAAAGTGTTTAGTTATGAGTATTTAGATATGCTGAAGGACTAGTGGGAAACAAAGAGAAGACAGTGATCCCAGTTCTCAGGTCATATTGATCAGTTGTACTTTATGTCTTTCCTTAAAAAAAAAAATCAAAAACTCCTTGGCAACTAGGAAGCTAAATAGCATTTTCTAAATATATTAGAAACTAAGTTCACAAAGTGTTGAGAACAGTAACGAGCCAGGATTATTTACTAGCTGTTCTATTAGGAATTATAAAATGAAAACATGTTTATTATTGTCTAATCATATAACCAAAAATTAGCAACTATAAAATAGTAATTAATTTAGGTGCTTTTATATATTTATTATCTATTAATTGTATATTAGCAGACTTTTATATATACATATAGATGCATGTTTGTCTGCATGCATATATAGAACACCCAGAGTGGAAAAAAAAATCCTATGAAAGGTGAGAACCACTGCTCTAGAAGTTGAACTGCATTGTGATGGTTCTAGTTTCATGCTTCAGCTCTATACATATTCTCTGGTACAGATGGAAAAAAGTGATTTGCTATGAAAAAGAAAAGGGCGCTTTTCTTGCACCTTAAGGAAAAGTTGATGAAGAGGCTGAACATTCCTGCAGGTTGCAGCCTTGAAAAGATGTCTTCTCTTCTGCATAGGACAAAGTTCATAATGTCCAGTTATAAAAGATATAAAATCCAAACGTAGAAGGATTGGATGATAAAATTATAAAAGGAAGGATGATCTTCTAGCATTTTTAAAGGAGGATGTTTGATAAGTTACTTTAGACTGTAGGCAGTACTTTTGTTATACAGGAAATATTTTCTGTCTGAAATAATTTTACCAAATACCATATTTTGTTTTCTCAAATTTGTTACACAGAGTTGCAAAAATCCACAAATTACCCTTTAAATTCCAAATGTGACATTTGTCAATTCTTAAACTGTACATTCCTCTTTAAATCATATATGTTTGGACTGTCACCAGGACCACAGGGGTACCTGAACACTCAGTAGAGGAGGAAACATCTTGCTGCCACTTAGTCTACCACATATAACACGTATAATGTCTCATCACATACTTATTCCTAACACGTAGAACAAACCTGCATTGAGGCAATAAATTATCCTGTGTATCATAGTAAGCTTAGTCATAATATGATGTCCATTCATAGCATCTGTCCAATCACTTTTTGCAAAGATACAATGTTCTGTCCCAGTTGTGCCCCCTCCCAACTCTTGCTTTCTTACTGGTGAGGTGGTAGCAGAAGCAGAAATGGCCTTGACTCTGTGTAAGCACTGATCAACAGGAACTAAAATATCCAAACTATCACTTCATATTATCTGCTTTGAAGAAAATCAACTCTACTCCAGCCCAAATTGGCTCAGTGGCAAATTGTAGGAATAAGTGTATAGTCTTGAGAAGCCATCCTCACTATAGCCTAATCTTCAATATATTCTGCCTTTTTTTGCTCCTGTTGTATTTGTCTAATGATCCAGTCAATATTGTCACGGTTTTTTACTGTCTTCTTTTAGTAAGTAGAACAGAAAGACATGTCCATAATGTTTTGCATAAATGCTTAACTATGTGTTAACTGCAGCTTGAGGCTTATATTTTCCCAGTTTATGTAATCAGCAAGTCTGCTTCTTAAAAATTCACGTAGAGTAGAAGCAGATGAAAAGGAATGTTAGGACCCCAAAAGAAAATAGAAAAGAATAATTCAAATTATAAAGCACACGGGAAAGAGATCAAACAGATGAATTGACTGCATCAACACAAAAATTGTGGGAAAGATAAATCAAGTCTCTAACAAAAAGTAACTAGAATTGACCAATGGTTTTACTATGTATTAGAAGTGTGAAGTGGAAAACATCAATGGATGTTTTAGTAGGTATGGCTGGCTTTTTTATCTGTCTTTCTAGCTCATGGTTATTGTCTGCTGCCAGATTGAACTGAAAAGGAAAACAGAAGCTTTTTGTTATAATGCCTTTTCAGACACTATAGTGTCTTACTAAATTCACGTATCCCATTCCCAGATGTAACACTTTGTGTCTGACACCACTTTTGCAGGGAATGACAATGTTGATATTGATAGGCTACACTAGTATAAACTAATAATTTTCCTATTTCTATTGTGGCAAAATCTGATCTGATGAATAGAGAATTATTCAAAGTCAATACTACCCTTTTGCACAGAAGCATATGTGTTTCTTCATAGATATTGAAATATTTCTCAGTATTTTTTAATAAAAAAAGTCTTAACTTGTTTACAAGGCAGAAGTAAAACTCAGATATATAGCTATTTCTACCATACATTGTCACTTAAAATAGCCAAAATGATGAAAAGAATACCTATAAGATACACTTACTTATCAGTCTTGCTTTGATTTACATTCATGACATTCATTTACATTAGTTTTTTAATCAATCAGGCTTTCAGAGAAAATTGGATGAGATCTGCTTTATTTATCATGACATTCTGTATTTTCATAGAATCACAGAATATGCTGAGTTGGAAGGGACCCACAAGGGTCTCCAAGTCCAACTCCCATTTTCTAAAAATGAAAACAAAGAAGGAAAACCACTACCGTCTCCCACAAAGATCCCACCTCAAAGTGATGGTCAACTAGTCTTAACTCAAGAGAGCTGAATAGATATTTTTCCTAAAAAGTGGTCTGTATTTAGATTTTATTTTTATTTTCAGTTCAGTTCCCTTTGAAGGGTGCATGACTCAATCTTCTGTCTCCTTAGGCTGTTTCCTGAGTCCTTGACTGGGAAGAGCAGGCACAGGGAGACTTTTTACATCAGGGCCTCTTTTGTCTGTCATGTTGTTTTTAAGGTCCCCTTCTCTTCATTGTTCAGAATTAAGCATTTTCTACTTCCTGAAGAGAAAATTCAATTCCTCTATATTTTCCCTTTTTTTCCTTAAGTTCAAGTTCTCAAGATGTAATTTTGATTTTTTAAAAATTTGATTTTTGAAATAATCTCTAAAAATAGAACTTTGTCATGCAAACCTAGTTAGACAGAAAGTATGAAAAGAAGGGATAAATAATTAGTCCAAATAAGCTTTCAAGTAATCACATAGTCGTTACTTTGTTAAATAACCTAAAGGGATTTATTTGAATGCAGGGTAAATGGGAAAGCTACATTAATAAAAGATACTGAAAAAAACCCCCAGTTTATTTTTCTCTCTATCATTTTTTCTTCCTGTTTTATCTCCTGTATCTTAGGGCTAAAATGATACCTTAACATATCAAAAGCCATCACTAACAAAAGTCCATTTAGTTTTGGGTGACACCTGTAATACTGAGGTATTAACTCATGGAGTTACATAGTATCTGGATCTCAACAGTCACACTGCAGCTGCATATCTCAAATACAGACACCTTAAGTCTTTCATTTACCATTCTTCAGATTCTTCCTCCACGTTTTTCAGACAGTTTTTGACACTTTGGTTGTTTTCCATAGTTATAATATCCATATTATAAAACTATATAGATACATAGATGGATATAGATACATGCAATGTAAAAGATCTCCAAATATAAATCACCAATCCTCATAATCTCAAAAAGAGAATACCTGAGTGTTGTTAATCATGTTATTTAATCTACCAGAGATGAATTCTTAGGTGTTATGGTGGTACTGATGATGAATGAAGTGAGGAAGAGGAGAATGAAATAAGAAGGATGTCAGAACCTGGTCCTTAATTGTGATTCAATAATATGCCCCAGTAATTTATCCATGCATAATTCCACTTCTCTCCTTCTCTGAATGAAAAGAAAGGTGATGGAAAATATTTCAGCCCTCATCACTGTCAGTGCTGGCCGAGTAGCCACTTTGGGGAAGGATAAAGACAAGGATCTACTGTCTGTATTCCTTCTACTAGACACCTACTGTAGGAGAAAAACATGAGAAATTTATTTCTTGTTTATACCTGTCCAGGTGGTACCAAGGACATAAAGGCTGTCATTCATGAAGGATCTTGCCCACCCTAGTGTAGTCCCACAACCAGTGGTGAAAACTAAGTTCAAAACCCATGTAATTTTTATGTCATGAATAAGACTGTTTACTGTGCTAGATTTTTAAATCATTAATAAATATATACATATAAGTTGTTGCCAGTTGAAATATAACATTTTAATGTTTGCACTATTTATTTATCAAACACTTTTCTATTAAAATTTTGAGGGGCAGCTGCAGTATCTCTTGGTAATATTTTTCTCTTAAATAGAAAATCAACTTGTAAATGAACATGGATTTCACTAGCTAGTATTATGACATGACAGAGTGTTTCACAGTCGAAGAACTATCATTTATGTTATTAACCATCAGTAAATTTACTCAAATGCTGATGTAATGTGAGCTAAGAACATTTGACAGATTTTGGGGAAAAAAGACCAGTTAGTGTCAGTTTATAAAAATTAATTGCCCTGAAAAATAAATTGATTCTTCAGTGTTCGTAGTTGTTAATCAGCAGACAGAATAATTGATAGTGTTATTGCTCAAGTAAATTATCATATATGTACCTTTTCATATATTGTGAAGATTTTCCTAACTCTTCAGCCCCTCCAGAGGTACAATTAGATAATGATAAAAAAAGCTCTCTCATAAATTGCTTTCCTGGGTGCAATCACACATAAGGAATGTACTCAAATGTATCTGCAGTAATATGTAACTGCAAGGCCATGTTTTCATCAGTGCTGCTGTAGATGACTGAATTCATTCAAAGGAGAAGAGAAAACGGTCTATGTCTGCAGAATAATGTTATTACTCTTGACTCCCTGCTAGCATCTTCCTCTGTTTGATCCTGTCCCTACAAACCTGTAATCATCAAGTTCCAGGCAGCATGCTCTTTAATGTGAAAATTGAAATAGGCTGAGAAGATTACTTCAGAACTCAAGGCACCACAGAAATGTGCCCAGCAGTGTGATACGATACAATTCAGAGACAGGCAGCTGTAGCGCTGCTTAAATTGTGGACATATGGGATGGGATCAAAACAGTCCAGCAGGCATTGTGGGAATGTTGCCAGGAGGATCTTGCAGGAGAGTGTTTCATTGTCACCTTCACTTCATGGAGATAAAAGCTTAGCAGGGAGCAAGTGAATAGTTCTGATGCTGATTACAGAAGGCAAGAAGAGCTGCTGGAGGGAGGCTGTAAAAATAGTAGATTAAAAGTCCTAAGTGACATGCTGCTAATTTCCAGGATTTCATCCTGTGTCTAGATTTCATTATTGATGACACCTTCGTAAGTAATGCGTTTGTGTAAGGACCTGTCTCTGAATGCTGGAAACTCAGTTACCAACTGTGTTAATGTGGGTTATTAGCTAGTGGCCCTCCAATGAAAGGAAGTGGCCTTGGCATTTTTTTGTTTACATAACTTGAAGGTGGCACTTTGCTGTGGATGTTCACATGCTAAAAATTATGCTCAGCCTGGTTTTCAAACTGTGTTTCAAGGCAAAATTTAGCTATTATATGAAAAGTTCCATTGGGCACAGTTTAAAAATCCTGTTTCTTTTAAATAATTCAGATGCATATATATTCAATATCTAAGGAAAATAATGCTCTGTGAATGGGTTATTTGTTTCATTGCACTAAGATTTCAAGCATAACCAATTATCTGTTATTGTATCTGATTGAAAGGAGTAAACAGAGTGAAACAGATTGTGTGATGACTTTAAGAGCTCATATTCTCCTGTCCTTGACTATATCTAAATGGCTAATAGCACTTGAATTGGCATTCTTCTTATCAAAGCATATAGATATTTGAAGACATGAATATATAAATTAGGAATTTATAAATATGTTTTTGTTGTTCTTCAAGACACTGAACCCTCTAGTAATGTAAAACGCAAATATTACTGAGGTGAATCATCTCCTAATAAGTGAACAATACATATGACAAAACAGAGATTGAAATGGGCTGTAAAGTTTCTTCTTGCTCTATGTTTAGTGTATACTATTATTCTGTCTGGTTATATATTATAGAAATGTTGACTTACTTCACTGTTTCTCATGACATAAAAAAAAAAGAGTCTGGAAAGCTGTTTGTCAGGGCAGGCTTAAGATAAGCCACCATATTGATATTACCATCTTATCATACCTACATTTGCAGACAAAGTAGAGCATACACAAATGAAGATATCATATAGAGTTCTATTGACTGTCATTGTATACACAGAAAATGGGAGATTAATAGTATGGATGGAGAAAGACTTCTAAGAAATAGTTTCTTTAAAAACATAAAATAATTCTTTTTCTGTAGGCCAAAAGTTTATGGAGAATATTTGACCTCTTTGGCTGTAACATGAATTTGAGACTCGGTTACATAAAATACAGATTACTAGAATCATGAAAAACTGTTTAACTCTGCAAAATTATTTTCAACTTTGTGCAATATTATGCACAAACTTTGAGAGAAAATGGAATCTTAAACCAAATCATCTGTTGGGCAGTTATTCTAATGCATGTAGCAGCTCTAAAAATCATGAAGAAGAGGGTCAGTTTATTAGCAGTGCTGTACTTGTTCCTTGATGGGGAAAGAAGGCAAGCAGTANACAGCCAAGGCTGAAGTGTTGTTTCAGGGAGTCCTTGTATCTCTTCTTCGGGGCTCCTCTCTTGCAGCAGCCAGTGGTAAGTTCACCATAGAGCACAATCTTCAGGAGGCGGTGATCCTCCATCCTGGAGATGTGCCCTGCCCAGCACAGCTGCTTTCTCATCAGCATGGCCTCAATACTGATGACCCTGCCTGTTCAAGAACGGACACATTAGTCACATAATCAGACCAGTGAATGTTTAGGATTGAACGGAGGCAGTGCTGATGGAAGCATTCAAGAAGCCACAGGTGGTGGTGATAGATGGGGAAAGAGGGCAAGCAGTATTACTTTCCCAGTAAAGAATTCCATCTTGAAACACCTCATTAGAGAATTTTATTTTCCCTAAATCTTGAAGTTTTAATTAAGATCCTCAAGCAAATTCACATTTCCTTAAAATTTGTAGCCATTTTTAACAGCTGGGTTTATTAGTCTTCAGGCTTAACAAGTTATTATTCTTCTTGAACAGAAAGGGAGCAATGAAGTTTGGTATTTCTCCACCTACATAGCCAAGCCCAAACCAATCTAAATGTTCCTAGATTAACCAGGACACTGACATCTAAATCCTGCCATCCTCTGTGGATCCAAATCCTTCTATATTCTAATCAGGGGCTATCTCTTAATTCCAGGTTCCAGCTGGAAGTTCACAAGTTCAGTTTCATAGGATATTGCACATAGGTAGAAGATATGAAGAATATGCGACTCTTAACACATTATGTGTTCTCCAGTGCAATAACAGATGACCAGACTCGTAAGATCTTTTCTAAATACATCAAGTTACATGCCAAGCATTTTATTTAAAGTTCTACTGTTTTTTTCTATCAGCCAAGTGCTCAATACAAAAAGGAAGCAAGAAAAACAAACAAGTAAGTGTTAAACATTATCAGGATAAGAATAGGAAAAAAAACCCCAAGATATACTATATTGTACATGCAGCTGAATACTCATCTGGTCCTCATTTTAAGGAAGGTATATTTGAATTAGAAAAGATGCAAAGAAATCCCGTGAGAATTACCGAAGTCCCTGAACACTTCTGTTACAGTTTTTCATAGTTGAAAAAACTCTACTGTTTTGTAATTCAGCAGTTTTTGTCTGTCCTTCAATGTACTTTGAATAAAATTAGCTTGTACATAAATAACTTCCTGCAAGGTTATTTTACATAACAAACTCTTCCTTAATGTCCTCACAAGGTATCAAAATAGCATCACCATTTTTAGGTCACTTGTCTCACAAAGGAACAATTTAAGCAGCTGCTTAAATTTAAGCATACAACTGCTCTCTGGTGCACTGGAACCTTGACAAACTGCTTTACAGTTAAGTAATTAAGTCACATGAACTTCTTGTCTTTGAAGTGATACATAAGACACAGAAACTGAGACAGTTAAGGTCTTTTAGATGGTCCAGTACTTTATATAGGATGAAATATAAACAAATATGAAGCAATTTGTGTAATATCTGTCTTCCTAATATTAAATATTTCTATTTTATTTCACCCTGTCAAAGCAAAATTGGGTTTTATCTGAGTCAGAATGTTGTACCTGACTCTCTGCTCTCCTAATCTCTTTCCATATCATTCTTTTAATAAGAAAGTATTCCATATAAATATCTCCTTGCATATTCAAAATATTGGCTACTGGTAAAAGTTACTTTAAATGTCAACAAAATGCAGTTACTGTGCATGCAATGCATATGCCACATCTGTATGGAAAAACACAAGCTAAAGAGTTTGTAAAATATTGTTTCCAGGGCTTATCATCATGCACCTGTATAATAAAAATTCTAAACTACTAAAGGTGATTTTCATTCAATTACTTTTTCATTGACTTCAAAGGTATCCCGAGTTAGAGGACAAAGGTATAGATGCCCACAAAATAGAAGATAAAGGGCTCTCCTATTTGAAGTTGCTATTAAAATTTCACTATTTTAGCTGGTGTGGGAAAAGAATACCTATGCAATTTAGTTTTCTTAGTAACTAAACAAATAAAATACAGTGTACTAATGATTAAATTTATTCTTAAATAACACCTATGCAACCTGGAGCGTATTCATCTACTGGTAGTACTTGTTTATTAAATCTTTCTATTGTTCTTTTTTTTTTTACTGAATACTTTCGAGCATACTTCAGTGCACTTCAGTCTTTACTATTTCTTCTAGTGCAGAGTATTACATGCCCTGTTCCCTGGGGCCCTTCTGCCCTCACTGTAGCACCTCACTCTCTGCCCCAGCAAGGAGATGCTGGCTGGGCAGAGGGCAAAGAAGGCAGGACAGGTTCATTGTTCCTTCCTTCAGTGCTCATGTCTGCCTCACCTTTGGTATGTTCTTTTCACTCTATTGGTTTTTTTCTACTTTTTCTCCAACCCCTGTTTGCCCAGAGTTCCTGTTGTTTGGTAGAGTTTGATAACCCCTGACACCAGTATGACTACTCCAGCACAACACTGGTGATTTAAGAATGAACTGAGCCACTAGTGTTCATGCCTTTTTTTCTTTTTAGTTTGTCTATTTCAGTCAGTATTTCCCCATTCTCTGTCTTTTGATAAATTCTTTGTCCATCTCTGATTCTCAATGAATCCATCTTTTTCCATTTTTGTATCTAATGATGCTCTTTTTCTTGCTCACAGAGAACTCTTCCATGAGTGGCTTATATTCATGAGTCTGAAAGACGCAGGTTTAGCTCTCTTTCAAATGAAAGTTTGTATACCTCCCTGTTCATCTTTGTGATTTTTTTTTTACCAAACTGCTTTTTTACATTACTGAATGTATTATAAAACTGTGCAGTGTAGAATTTGATAATATTGATATATTTTGCTTACAGGTATAGCAGCTTCTTCAAGACATTGACTGTTTAAATGTCAAGAATATCAATAACAAAATTTATAAAATTAAAGACAATGTCAAATTATTATATCTTCCAAAATGGTAAAAGAGATTAAGTAAATATCTAGTGAGAAAACCAAGTAGAATTTTAAATAATTAGTGGTTTATCTTTCTTTGGCTAAATTCCTCTCTGTACTACACTAATACTATTTAACACGTTCATCAGTGACATGGACAGTGGGATGAGTGCAAGTTTGCAGATGCACAATGCTGAATGGTGTGTTTGATTTACTTGAGGGGTGGGATGCCAGACAGAGGGACAGGCTTGAGTGTTGGGCCCATGAAGTGTTGGAACCTCACGAGATTCCAAAAGGCCAAGTACAAGGTCCTACACCTGGGCTGGGGATACCCCCAGTATCAATATAGCTGGGGATGAACTGATAGAGAGCAGCCCTGCTGAGAAAAACTTGAAGGTGCTGGAGGATGAGAGGCTGGATGTGAGCTGGTAGTGTGCACTTGCAGCCCAGAAAGCAAAACATGTCCTGGGCTGTGTCAAAAAGCAGTGGCCAGCAGGTCAAGGGAGAGGACTCTTCCCCTCTACACTGCCCTTGAGAGATCCCACCTAGAGTGCCGCATCCAGCCCTGAGGTCCCCAGCACAGGAAAGGCCAGAACTTGTTAGAGTTGGTGCAGAGATGGGTCACAAAAATGATCAGAAGGCTGGAACTGCTCCTTCAGGAAGAAAGGCTCAGAGTTTGGGTTGTTCAGTCTAGAGAGGAGAAGACTCTGGGGAGATCTTATTGCAGGCTTTCAATATGTAAAGAGGGTTTGTAAGAAAGATGGAGACTTTTTACCAATGTCTATAGTGACAGGACAAGGGAAAATGGTTTTAAAAAAGGTTTAGATTTGCCATGAGGAAGACATTTTTTACAATGAGTGGTGAAGCACTGGAACAGGATGCACAGAGAGGGCGTGGATGTCCCATCCCTGAAAGTGTGCAAGGCCAGGTCAAGTGCATTAATTAGAGTTTCTACCGCTTTCTGTGTTTAATCAGAGGGAAAAACTGAGTGGTAATGATAGAGTTATATAAACTGCAGGTCCAGGTTTCCTACAGGTCCAGCCAACAGCAGCATTTGTGCCACTTTAACAGCCAAGTCTTACACCAAGATGCACATTATCAAAGCCAGGATAAGGACTGTATTTTCAGTGAATAGTATATTTGATCTTGAACGGTTTGGGTCTTCAAATTTTTTGTGTACCTATACTGATTTCTGTACATTGGCTTATTATTTTAAACTTTTTACCAAAGCCTACCTCCTAGCACGCAAAGGCACTTCATCTGGTGAGATATTTGCAAAATATTCACTTTGATAATTCTCTGTCAATTACTTGTGGAAGCTGGTGGTAGACATCCAGGGAAATTGAGCACTGTAATTAGTTGTGGTGAAATGTGCTATCCTTTGTATAAACAGGGTGTCTTCAGAAAGATTATGGGATATGATCTTATGTTCTTCATTATGTAGGCAGAACTCCTCACCATTGCTGAAAGGTTATGTGCTTCGGTCTTTTGTTATGAAACCAGTGTAAGCTGGTGATTGCAGCATTGCCCTGGGAGATGAAAGTTCAAGTCCTAGCATGACTGTTATCTTGCTTCTTAAAATTTAACAGCTCACATCACCAATGTTTCCATTCTCCCTCTTTCCCCTATATTTCTTTTCAACTTAAAATTTTATTTTAATCCTTTATTTTAGGCTAGAGGCAAACTGCACATATTGCTCTTTGTTTAACTGCCATTACTTAGTATCAGTTTTTACCCACAGATCTACTTCTAATCCCACACCACTCTTGACTCATAACACTTTTTTATCACATCAGACCTCAAAATAATTTCTAATGTAATGGGCAGATTTTATTGCTTTTCTTACTTCAGCCTAAGCACCATTACATATACTATGCCTGTTTCATTAAAAAAAAAAGAAAAAAAGAAAAAGGAAAAAGCAGGTAGCAGTAAAGCCCCAAAGAATTAATGTAGTGCGTAAATAAGACTTATCATAAGTTCTTAGTCTTACATAAGATTATAACTTTTGGAAACGAACACACAAGACCTTGATTATGTGAAATGAGTAGGGAAGATGACCAAAAAGATGGTAAAGATATATGCATACATATATACAGAGACATACATAAATATATATGAAAAATTGTGTTGTGTGGATACAAATTATCCAAAATATTTCACAGTTCAGCCAGAGTATTCTTTTTACAAAATGCTGTTATGTTATTTAAAACTATAGTAATTTTTTCTTTATGTCAGAATCTCCCTTTTCAACTTTTGGTCATTGCCTCTCAACCTCCTGAGTGAAAAGTCTGCCTCCATCTCCTTGCCATCTTCCCCAGAGGCAAGGCAGAGCTCTTTCATTGCCTTTGAAGCTGCCCCTTCTTCAGGTTGAACATACTCAATTCTCTCAACCTCTCTTCACTGGTGCTCCAGGCCCTGACAGTGTTGGATGGAGCAAGTCTGCTGGATTTGTACATATCTATCAGCATTTTCTTTGATGGTCCCAAACTGGACAGCATCTCCCAGATGTTGTAATGTGGACTTAATATAGGGGAATAGCTGCTTTCCCCAGAAACTACAGACCTGTCAGTCTCACTACAGTGCCTGGAAAAGTTATGGAGAAGATTATTCTGGGAGGTATTGAAAAACACCTGAAAGACAAGACAATCACTGGTCACAGCCAGCATGGCTTCATGAGAGGAAAGTCCTGCTTATCAAATCTGATTTCCTTTTATGACAAGGTAACCTACCTGGCTGATCAAGGGAAGCCAGTTGATGTCATCTTTTTGGATTTCAGTAAAGCTTTCAACACTGTCTCTCACAGGATCCTTCTGAACAAAATGTCCAGCACACAGCTCGATAAACACATCATGTGGTGGGTGAGCAATTGGCTCATGGGTTGACCACAGAGGGTAATAATGAATGGGGTAACATCAGACTGGTGACCCGTCACTAGTGGGGTTCCACAGGGTTCCATCTTGGGCCCTGTGCTCTGCAACATCTTCATAAATAAGTTAGACACAGGACTTGAAGGGATACTAAGCAAGTTTGCTGACAACTTAAAACTGCCCCTCGAGGGCAGAGAGGCCCTGCGGAGAGACTTTGACAAATTGGAGGACAGGGCAATCACCAAACATATGAAGTCCAATAAGGGAAAGTGCTGCATTCGGCATCTGGGATGGGGCAACCCTGGATGTACAGACAGACTGAGGAATGAGATGCCAGGAAGCAGTGCCGCAGAAAGGGACCTGGGGTTCCTGGTCAATGGCAAGTTGCACATGAGTCAGCAGTGCCCTGGCAGCCAGGAGGGCCAACTATGTCCTGGAGGGCATCAGGCACAGCATCGCCAGCTGGTCGAGGAAGAGGATTGTCCTGCTCTGCTCTACACTTGAGTGGCCTCACCTTGAATATTGTGTGCAGTTCTGGGTGCCGCGATATAACAAAGATATTAAGCTATTAGAGTGTGTCCAAAGGAGAGTGATGAGGGTGGCGAAGAGCCTTGAGGACAAGTCATATGAGAAGCCGCTGAGATCACTTGGTCTGTTTAACCTGGGAAAGAGGAGAATGAGGAGAAACCTCATTATAGTCTACAATTTACTTGAGAGGGGAAGAGGAGGAGAGACACTGACTTCTTGTCTGTGATGACCAGTGACAGGACCTGAGGGAAGGACCTGAAGTTGTGTCAGGAGGGGTTTAGTTTGGACACTAGAAAAAGGTTCTTCCCCCAGAGGGTGGTTGGACTCTGGAACAGGTTTCCCAGGAAAGTGGTCACAGCACAAAGCCTGACAGAGTTCAAGAAGCATTTGGATGATACTCTCAGGTACATGATGTGACTCTTGGGGATGGTCCTGTGCAGGACCAGGAGCTGGACTCGATGATTCTTGTGGGTGCCTTTCAACTTGACACAGTCTGTGATTCCTCAGTCAATTGGCCATGCATCTGCAGACACAGCCCAGGATGCTATTAGCTTTCAGTGCTGCCCAGGCACACTGCTGGCTTGTGTAGAGCCAGCTGTCCCCTCCTTAGTGGCATTACTGGTAATTTATTTATAGATCAAGTTTTCTAGTTCTTCACTTTATGATGTTTTACTTTTTGAAGTTAAATTAAAATAAGAGCTCCTTTTGGAGTGATTTTATTTGGGGAGTGTAAGGCATCTTGAATTACATTGTAGAGTTACATTTTCTGCCTGGATCAATTTTCCTGCCAACAATTTTCTCATTCTGTAGAAACATAGGGTTTGAATTTTTCTGTTCTTTATGTAAAATCTTTTGCACCATAACATGGCTTATAAATTCATTTAATCCAGTTCTTGCCTAGCAGATCAGGAAACATCAAGTCCTCAATAACTTTCAGTGGGTTCAGCACCATAAACTGAAGGCTACATCTTTAATATGGGTTCTAATACTTGATTTTACTTTCTCATCTGAATTTTTAATTTATAATCTATGAGTATGGGCATCTTTGAACAGGCCTTAGACAAGCTGTGGAGAGCTTGAATTTATGTACAACAATTTGTTTATTTGATTTTTTCAGTGTTTGTGTGCATGGTTAAAAACTCTGTACCAAAATTACATTTACATTAGACATTGATTTAAAAGGAAATAAAATAATTATAAGACTCTACTCAGAAATACTTTAATTCTCAAAGATTGTTTGTTTAAAATAAAACATAGGGTTGAATACAATCTCACAATCATTGGAGGAAGACTAATTTTATTCCTGTATCAGGCTTGCCCCATATCCAGGGATGTTTTTCCCAGCACAGATCGCATAATTGGAGTACAGCGATGCTGTGCATTGTCACTAAAGAAGGGAAGAGGCATTATGAAGTAACCCTGGTTGCTGAGCAGTTTCATGGTTTTTATTCAGTAAAGTGGTAGCACTGAGCAGTAGCTCTGTGTGTGTGTCTGTGTGTTTGTGTGTGCATGCGTACATGCAAGAGGTGAAACAAATTGAGAACTATGATATTTTTTAATCCTAAAGACAACACTCATCTCTCTGTCTGTCTGTCTGTCTATCTATCTATCTATCTATCTGGGGGGGGGGGGGGGGGGTCTTA
>VWZD01005134.1:658434-775501 GCA_013396695.1 Sakesphorus luctuosus
GTGTGTCATAAATTTTGGACACTTTATCAAAAGTATATTTGATTTATGTGTGTGTATATGCATTAGTTAGGATAAATGAGGAGTGTTCCGTTGCATTTCAGAATGCATTTTCATATCATATTTCTAAAAGGTAAAAATAAATAATGTAGAAATATTTAAAAACTGTTTAAAATTCCAGGCATTTTTCCTTTGAAATCTGAGTTTCCTATTCTGACTTTATTGCACATCAAGTTCTGCAGAATAAGAAGATGTGTGAAATTTCCTTTTCAGCCACTGCTTAAGCTGCCAGTACAACCTTGGGCCTTGGATGAGAAACTTGACCTCAGCCCAGATGCAAAGTTAGATTAAACAGAATTTTATGGTAATCAAATGCTTCAGCTGAAATGAGTATTACACATGTACATTATGTATGTATGCAAAATATTGTCATCTTGGAAACTTTTGAGTACAATGATGAAACCTGGGTTTGTAGAAGACACTTATGTACTTTGGTGCTGAGTCCTACAAAGCCTTAGAGACAGGTGCAAAGCATGACATGGGCAACAAAGATGAGAGTCAAAATCGCCAGTGATATGTCTCAAACTTAGCTGTCCAAATCCAGATTAATCACCCTCAATGACTTTTATGGTCATGGTGAGAAGAACCTAATACAGGCACATCCTAGGTATAACTTTAAGAGCTGCACCTAATTGTCCTGCATCTCTCAAAATTCCAAGTAATTTTTTTTATAATCTTCCCCCTTTCATCAGTGGAGAAGATAATTTATAAGTACAAGGATGACTAAAACTGCTGAAATAACTGTGAAAGAGAAAGGCAGATGAAAATGTTGAAAAACAGGTCTACGCTGATCAGCATGTGGATGGTGACTGTACTCCCAACATCCCTCTCCTCCCCCCCACCAAACAAACAAACACCCCAAAACAAACAAAAAAAGGTACAGCAGCAGAGACAGGAAAATGTGCTGCCAGCTTTTCAATAATCCTCATAAGAGTTTTCCAGATCTTGAAGTACTTACTTGACCATATCAACTTAGTGATTTGACAAGAAAACAGTGGAAACTGATGCAAGACCCATTCAGTGCCAAAGAACAGCTAAAGAGAATGATTGCTCTTCATTTCGGCATCCTTTAAGACAATCATACAATTTGGAAGATTTTTTCTTTTTCTGTACTTGAAGTCACCTGTGCAGCAGATGATAGCTAACAGCATGAAAGAGGAAAGTGCAGCAGAAGCTGGTAATCACAGGGAATGCCGTGAGTTCCTCTGACAACTGAGGACTGTCTGGAGGCTGCAGAAGAATCCCATCTTAAATATATGCTACTTTAAATGATGAAAGAAGATATTTTTCTTTTATTCTTGAATTTTCATTCAGAATTAGTTCCTTGCTTAGTATCAAGATGAATACTAATAACACAGTACCATGACAAAAGCTGTGGTTGCAGCTTGAGAAGGCTTTGTGAATAATGTAAAACTTTTATTACAGAAAAATCATTAATAAAACTACCATAGCGAGAAAATTTCTGCATGTTTATTAATTTATTTTTGCTTCCTTTGCTTTTGACATCCACAGATTATAAATAGTTCACTGTATAGAGCATGGGATAGGTTGATAAATTTCATGGGTTTGTCATGGGGAAAATATTAACTTTCATGCTTTGTCAAAGATTAATAGGAAAACCATATTAATACTACGCAGAAAATGTAGATAATTTCAGAGGCATATCTAGAAAAAAAAACCAGAATAAAGGAAGAGTTTACATAGGAAAAGAATGGTAATACAATGTTGAGACATCTTGGAACTTCTCTATGGTAAAAGAGAAGCTCATATTACATTGGGTTTGTCCTGTAGCATATATATGCTGACAAAAAAGGATATTAAATCTTCACATGCTTTCTATGTAATTTATCTCCCCTAAATACCTAACTGTTTGTCATCTGAGATAATTACCTTGGGTTCTTTGTATAGCTAGAGAAATATGCATTTTCTGCAGGTGTTTTTCACTCAGACTCAAATTTAAAGAAAAAATTAAATGTCTTCTGTATTTTTGTGTAATAATCTGCTCTAATAAAGTCAATCTCACATTTTTGTAGGCCTGTGGGATGAGTGATGATCTGTTATGGAGATATATATTTTTCTATGAGACATTAGAAAGTGTTGAATAAGTCAGTGGTGAAGAACAAGAACAAACCACAGGGAATTGGGTTTTTTCTAGTTGTGGAAACAAACAATTAGTGCTTGTCTGTATATAAATACCTTAAAAATTGTTGGTGGCTCAGAAGATAAACTACGATATAAACACTATAAAAGAATATAATGTTTTCTGCTGCAAAGACTTATTGAAAAGGCATCAATGTGGCAAAAACTGACTTCCTTATGACTGAAAAATATAGCTCAGTATTTCCTAAATTAATAAGGTACCTGTTTCACATTTAATTTCTCTGTACAGACTTCTCATTTTTCTTGTTGGAATTCATCAGCATATTATTATATCTTTTGGTTTTTTAGCCACTTTGAAGTAATACATGATCCAGAATGTATTTTATCTCTATTTCTTTTTACTGTATCTCTGTGATATTTAGTATTTTTATCTCTTGCTTTCAACATTGCTGTTCTTGAGGTACTATCATGCTAAGCTTCATCAGCTGAAGCAATAATCATATAATCAGCAATTATATTCCCTCTAGAAGTATCACCAACTCTCTTTCTACAATATTTCTCTGACATATTTGATCTCAAATGTTCATCTAGAAAACTGATAATATCCTCTCAGAGATTTAGAGGTACCTAAAAAGAGAAATACCTGTCTAATTTCACCTGCCAGGCCCCATCTTTCTTATCTGAAATTGTAACAAGTTGCTCGATTTTTAATTGGTGTTGCAAATCTGATGTCAATCCTGAGCAGTGGTAACAGGCATAGTGTCATTTAACCTTCCAGTGTTGAACACATCAAGTCTTTTTTTGTTTGAGTTTTTCTTCTCCAGTCGAAGTGCTGATGTGTTCTCTTGTGATATCAAGTTCCCCTCTCCTTCACTGGCTAACGAGAAAATTTTGATACTTCCAATCACTTGAAGCATCCTTTATTTCATAACTGCTTGCTCTAACTTTGCTGTTGATTATAGCAAAACTACTCATGCAGCCTAACAACTGCACTTTGGGTATTCCAAGTGTAGCAGGATTTATATTACCACAACTAAATATATGCAATACATTTATTTCTATGCAAATATGCTCAGATTCTCCAATTCCTTTAAATATATCATGGTGCACTATGACAGCATCTTCTCTAAATATTAAAATTGTCATTAAATGTATCTCACCTATACACTTGGCATGTTATAGATGGTTTTTCTGTTATGAAAAATTGTCATTTGCCTTTGTTTTTTTGGCTGTCACTTCCAGCTTCACCACTTCTTTTGATAAAGTTGGCTACATCCTCTGGTGGTAATAGCGGATGAAATATCACTATTTTCTTTACTTTACAAAAAATTATCTTTTGTGGTTTCAGGACCTGGATTCATTTAGTACAGCAGACTGCTATGCTATTCTCAGTGCTGGCTTCCAGGCCAAATTTGACAGAACAACTGTCAAGGAACTGAGTTTCAACTTATTTTTGTTTTATTTTCTCCTTCAGTCCTCCAGGTTGGCCCAGCATGACTGACATGACAACTCAAGGCACAGAAAAAGCCATAACGATGCAAAAGTATAGAGATTCCATGTAGCTCAATATTGTTAACTATCTGCATTTCTGTCTTTACTAAGAATTTAAAATTTGCTCTCCTTTACAATGAGGCTTTTCCAACATCATTGCACATGCTATGAGTCTTCTAACATCAACAAATTCTGTACTTCTGTTCACATAGCATTAAGATTGTTTAGTTATATAATAATGGCCAATCTTCGCGAACGAAGATTTGGGAAGGGCTCACCCCACGTGGGTGTGCCCTCCGAGCCTGTGCAGTGGATGTTTTAGGTGAGGCACAGCATGCGCAGAACTGACCCCCCTGTTTAAGTCCTAAGGTCCATTTGCCATGACCGAGCAAGCTTGGACAGTGACAGTGAAGTCCTTAGGACTATCTACAGCATCCGGTACTAACTGGGGCTGACCCTGCTGAGCATCCGAGATCTGACAGGATCAGATGGCAGGGAGGCATTGAACTGCCAGGGACGGTCCCTACTGAGACTCGAACTCGCGACCTTGGGATTCGGAGACCGGAGTGCTCTCCACTACACCACGGGACCGCCCCCGTTTAGTTATATACATTGCTTATAAATCACATACTTTCAAATACATCAGATAAATTAGTACATCTTCATAAATGGGACTAGTAGTATTTACTGAGAACAGAAGTAACTGAGAGGAAAGAAATTTTTTTAAAGGAATTTAAACTTTTACTCTCAGAATGAAAATATTATTTTATAACAGCATGGGATTCTCCCTTAGGGCCTTAATTAGAAGAAAACAATACTTAAAATCTTAAAATTAAAAAAAACTTGCTATGGATGGTAACAGACAACGGGCAAATTTAATGGATTTGGTAAAACAGAATTTCTTTTCTTCCTAGGCTGCTTTATAAATCATTAAAACACTTGCCCAACAAGTGCTATATCCACTTGTTTCTAAAGAAGCCTTTCTCTCTGATGACAACCTTTAGACAATAGGCAGAAAACATGATCAGTCTGGAACCTTTACACCTTTAGAATCTGGAAGAGATGTACACTGTCTTTCTGCAAAAACTGAGATGGTCTTCCACCAAAAAAAAAAAAAAGGAAGTCATGTTATGATTGTTACATCAGCACCACTCTCACACTCACACATTTACTAATGAAAACAACTTTTATGACTTTGTGATGACAAATACATAAAATGATGCACTAAATGCAAAGAAGAAGGTCCATGGAACTAAGTGGTTCTGCATTTCTGAAGAAATAAAGCTGAAAAAAGAAAACTGACAAAGCATTACATTAACAAAGATGGAAAGCAGTGCAGAATTCTTAGGGAATAGCTTTTATTTGTTCAAGGACTTAGTATCAACTCATATTCTGCATCAGACTCTTTTCATTGTAGCAGGGTTTTGGAAGTTCAGGATGATGGAGAACAAGATAAAAGACCGTTGCCGTGATGAAGGAGACAGGTAGGCTGAAAAAAAAGGCAGTATCTTTTGAAAGTGTTCTCAAATTGTCTATAGTTTCCTTCACCCCAGTTCTGCTAAGGAAAGCAACTCTAGATAATACTTTTATCTCTGGTATGGAACTCTCCTTGTGTTTATCCTCAAAGAACACAGACGTTTTGGAAACTATTGATGTCAGCAATCAGCTCTAGTTAGTAATATGGCTCTGGCTGTGCTTTGAAAATGCACAGGAAACCTTGGATCTGCTGAGGCACTAGTAACTTTAGAACATTTTCACCTTTAGCTTTGCTGGTTCTTCTCTGTGGAAAGCTCTGTGTTTTGCCAGGCATTCAAAAGGTCTCTGAAAAACTTTCTGCAAAAGAACAGTTGCCAGAGGGTAACTTTCTCTGCTAGAAAGAAAACCCCCAAAACAGAGCCAGAAGCTGTACCTTCCAAGAAAAGATGTAAAGGATAGTTACACTTTTATTATGAGTTGACTGACACCATATATATCAGCTGTTATGAGTCTCTGGGATGTAGGGAAAAATGCTAGGAAGGTTCAAAACCCAAATCTAAGTGTAGATAATTCTAGTGAAACTATACAAAAATGAGGGAGTTTATGATATTATTAGTAAATCATAATTCTGCAGTAGTGTTGCAGATTTTTGCGGGTTTGCTTTTTTTTTCTTTTGGTTGGCTGGTGGGTTTGGCTGGGTTTTTTAAGAGAATGAACTTGCTCTCACATCACCTCTAATGCATAGGCAAGGGGAACAATTACCACCTGAGGTGGTAAAAACTGTCAGTGTGTATTGTATATTTAACTGAGCAGAAGCTTCCTGTTTGGTCTCACTGTAACCAAATGCAAGCAATCCAATATCCCTTTTGCTTGTTCCTATTCACATGATACAACCTTTCAATACTTAAAGGAGGTCTATAATAAAGATGGGGACAAAATTTTTAGCATGGCCTGTTGCAATTAGACAAGGGTTAATTTAAATTAGATACAAGGAAAAAGTTCTTTACAATGATGGTGGTAAAACACTGGAACAGGTTTCCTATAAAGGTGGTGGATGCTCCATCCCTAGAGACATTCAAGGTCATGTTGGATGGGGCTCTGAATAGCCTGATTTAGTTGAAGATATCCCAGCTCATTGCAGGAGCAGTTGACCACACCCAATCCATAGACAGGTTTGTTGCCTCCCTGGGATCCAGGTAAGAGACATCTCCAAGAAACTTCCCAGCCTGGTAGAGCCTACTGATTATTACTAGCTACTGGTTTTCTGGGTTAGTACTGATGAAGACCCAAGAAGAGGGCTGCAGACAATCAAGAGGGATCTCAGTGCCTTGGGACAACTCATCAAAGGACCTGGAGAACAGGTTGTGTTTTTGTCTGGCCTGACAGTCTGTGTCCTAGTTCAGCAGGTGGAACCAGTTTACCACCATGTGGGTGTAACCAAAGCTATGTATTCTACACCCTTTATTCATTTCTCATGAACTGTTAACAATGGGCCGTTTGCAGCAGCTGCCCAGGGCACATCCAACCCCTCAGGCTGTGAGTTAGATGTGAAAGACACCTGTGAGGTAAGAGCTGTGAGAAGTCCCTTCCAGCAAGTTGTTAGCACCTCCACACCCAGCCTGAGGTGTCATGTCTGCTAATGGGCCATCAATGATTCCAAATACCCTATGACTCACAGAGTGAGATCACTCATTGTGTAATTCCCCACCCTGGGAGAGGTACTGGGCAGTCCCACCTGGACCTGAGGGGATATAATCTTGGGGGTTTGGGGACCTGGGGACCTCTTGTCGGATCCAGAGGAGGACCAGAACCTCAACAGGAGTGTGACCATCATCACCACCAGAGGACAAGGAGAGAGAGGGTCTGTTCTTCCCCCCCACATTGAACAGGCTCCATCCTGCACTACATGAGTCACACTCTCCCTTGTCTCTGCCTTTCTGGGNCCCCCCGCCTTAAATTTAATAAGGGGTGAGTGGTTATTGAGGAGGAATCCTCTCTGTCTTGTAAACATTTTGGTTTCCGTCAAACTAAGATAATCTGGGAAAGGTCAAAAGAATTACACCTTATCAGTGCCATTAATAGCACAAATGTATAAAATAAGGTAGAAAATACCTAGTTTATGATTAAACTGTAATATGTTAAATAAAATTATGCATATGAATACTGTATTTGACTTTATAATGTTATATATGATTATATAGTATATAGACCCCTATGTAACAGTTTTAGGATCTTTTTTCTCCAAATTTTCATTTGGGTAATTCTCATTGGGATAAATTTGGTTGGGGTAATTTCTTAATTCATTCAACCTTCAGTAATTGATACAGGTTTGTAGGTTTGTAGCCTGTACATGCCTGCAAAGTTAAGTTGCTATGTATTGCATGTGTGGTCACTGATTTGGCTGATGCCTAAGAATGTGATATAATGTAATTTTAGAAGGTTTTTAGAATCGTGTAGTCCCTGCTGAGTTACTCTGATTTTAGATGTGAATATTAAAGTGCCTTTCTCACGAGTTGAGAGCAGCTTGCAGGCCTTGTCAAGGCCGAGATGTTTTTCAGCAGACACCTGCAAGATAACAGAAGACAAACAACAGGAGAAGGCCCAACTGCCCCCCCATGACAAAGGAGGCAGATTGACAGAACTTTTGGGTGGGCATTAAAGAGAAATCAGAGTTCTGATTGGATGTTAATGAGGGGTATAATAACCCCGAGACTTCCTGACCTAAGGGTCAGACCCTCTGCTTTTGATTGTCAGACCCTCTGGGTTTGAACGTGGAAGCATCTACCTAATAAAACCCTATACCCTTCTCCATTAACTTGTCTTCAGTGTGTCTCTGTTCACAGGGGTATGTGAGATAAGGCAAAAGACGGCATCATGGCAGGAAAAAACAAAACTGTATATTCATAAGTTCTGGGATAGTTTTGTGTGCTGATGATCCAGCCATTCTCTGAATATCGAGATTCCCTTTGGCATTGGTTGTCCAGCCATAATGTTTTTGGATTCAACAGGATAAATTCATGCCTCAAAAATTGCTTCCAAATTCCTAACAGTTTGTGTGCAGGGCAAGATGGAGCAGCTGGTCTATGCATGGCAAGGGTTTGCTAGAATAAATTTCACCTCTTTTTTCAAGAACAGCTGACAATATCATTAATTGATACAAGCTGTTGCACTTTTAAGAGGGGTTAAAGAATGTGTAAATTTTTACAATTCTAAAAGAGATCCATGAAATCTCTTCACTGAAGATCAGTTGGGTGAGGTGCCCTTTTTGTGTGGGATTTTGTTTAATACACTCCTGAGCTTTCCTTTGCCAGAAATAATATTAACTTCCTTGCATTCCTGAGAGATGTGCAGACTTCTCAGTGCTCTGAATACATCACTAATTCCATGGGACTGACATAATGTAGATACAGTGTCCAATACCTACTTTTACCAACAGCCATACAATATCCATTGTTACAGTGTAAGAAAACCAATATGTTACTTGATTTTTGTTATTAAAATTGTTTTGTAACTGAGGTTCTTTTTCAAAGTAATGTCTTATAAAAAAGTAACCGTAAAGCATCAAAAGGTATAGGGCAGATGCCATCACAAGTATTATATGCATTGCTTCCTTTTGCTGGTGGATAATATCACAGGCTAAAAAAGGAAATATTTTCCAAGCACATCATATGTAATTTTATAGAGCCCCTATGGAGGGCTATGATATTATCCTTTCATTAACTCTTGTTTATTCATGATGCCAAATTCTGTCTCCGATTCTGGAACACTCTTACCTTGAAATATTTAGTGGTGGCAGATAGAATGGTATTTGGTGCAGATGTGGATGAGAATATTTTATTATACAAATATTTGATTTAGATTTTCAACCAGTTAATTGTCTGAGATTTGCAATCCGATGTTAAAATATGGTCATAGTTTCTCCAGGAGATTCCAAGGAGTGTGCATAATACAAATGATGCAGAATGAATCTATGAATTAAACAGTCAAAATTTCAAGTCTGTTGTTTGATGCTATATTAAAAAAGTGTTATTAAGAAGTTAGTTACAAATCATTCTTGTCCAATGCCAGCACCAGTATAACAGAAGAGCTATAATTTGAATCCTCTCTAACAATTTTCATGAAGCTTCACTAATGAAACCACCAGATGCCAGCACCGATCTCTTGGGATATGTGCAGTGAAAATATGGATGTCTTCTATGACAGTAGGCATAGAATTCAAGGTCTGGTTGGCTGTTAACAATACTTCATCAAGTTTTGATTGCATATATATGGTTGGCATATTTTTTTCCCACTTGTTTTGATGAAAGAAAAACTTCATTCAGTATGCTAAAAACTTGAGCCTCTGAATCAACAGAAGAACTTCTTTTCTGGAAGCAGCATTGGTGGTGCAACTGCATAGTGCACTCTAATGACTTTTGCAGAGCGTGAGTTGTGACGCTTAAAAGGACTTCAGAGTTCAAAGAAGGGCTGTAGAAGAAGTTGCTATGATGAGATTCTCTGGGGGTCAGGCCATAGTTTCATTTTATTGAGTTAGGAAATATTTTGGTCTGTAAATCATAATAACATGAAGGTAGCTGCACATTTTCCTACATTATTCTAATAAATATTTGGAGTAAACAATAGGGATTTAACTTTCTCTGAAAAAGTAATCCTTATATTAAAAGTAATCCTTATAGCTGTTATAATGCCTGTACTATTATTTATTTATGAGGCATGAGGCAATTGATGTTCTCAGCCTGTCAGTTATTTAGATGTCTCTTCCATAGATAACATCTGCTGGCTTTCCTACTTTATTTTCAGGTTGTTAACTTTATCCTTTTCTCAGAATACTACACAGTATATAAATGGATTTTCTTTAAATTAAGATGAAACTTAAGAATACTTTAGATTTATTCATTAATAATTTCTTCCGTGCACCCATGAAGCTCTCTCTGTCTCTTAAGGATTGACTTCCATGGGAAAAGAAGTACAAACAGCCTTTCTTTGTTGGGAAGCATCGGAGCAGGATTTTAGGGAGGACAGTAAGTATAACAATTTGCAACAGAAAAAATGGCCTTCTTTGTCAGGATTTAATCTAATAAGGGTGAGAACTTGGTTGCTATATTACTATTCCAGT
Organism: Sakesphorus luctuosus; assembly: GCA_013396695.1. Taxonomy (NCBI): domain Eukaryota; kingdom Metazoa; phylum Chordata; class Aves; order Passeriformes; family Thamnophilidae; genus Sakesphorus; species Sakesphorus luctuosus. The sequence goes on from VWZD01005134.1 coordinate 668,675, forward strand.
TGCTGATTTTTTTTCCATAGCTTAGGTGAAAGTGTACTTATGAGAACTGAAATTTTAGTTCTTGTTACCCACATAACATTTAATTCACTACATTGTCATGCCTTCTTCTCCTAACTTTGCTTGGTGTACTCTATTTGAACCGTATTTTCACCTAAATCTCCCACCTTAATTTTTAAATAACCAACTGTGGTTTCTTCTGATCTCATTGAGAATGACAAAAATTAATCCAAAATTTTCCATTCCTACCTATTTCTGTGCTTCAGGAAACAGACATGTGCTCTTCAGGACAGTATTTTATAATCATATATAAAACTTGTCATAAATGTGTTGTCCAAAAACTGCTAAAGTAATAAATATAAGAAAAAACATAAGCTAGAAAACAGAAGTCAGAAAAATAGGTACCTTTTTAAAATGCATCTTATTTTGTGTAATTAATATATTTATTATTTTACTTCATATACAACATGAAGGGAGTACATCTACAATTGTTAATTTCTCTTCAACTTATAAAACCACACTGTTTTAAGTGCATCACAGAGAGACATTTTTCTGATTATTGCAAAGAGTTACCTCTTTTTGAACCGGTAAACATAGTTTCTTTCTAATTTTCTTGTATTTTATGTTCTTCAGAAGAGATTTTTTGTTCATTTTTTTTTATTTGTTTTGTTTATGCACCACTTTTAAAGCAATAGCCAAGTAAAATAAACCAAGTTAAAGTTTATATGTACAAAAACTCAAGGGAAAAGTTAGCATGGTAGTTCTCTGCTCAGGAAGAAGAGTGTGAACACTTCATAAACTCTGTTAGTTGCTCTTTGCTCAGTCCAGCAAGCAATATTAAACCACAGTAGCAGAACTTGAAAGTAAAAAACAATATCTAATTAACAGAGATAACTGTTCTTTGGAAAAGAAACATGAGAAATACAAATAAGAAATACGAAACTGCAGGGTGTTCAGAGGTTTATGAAAGTAAAATGAGGAAATCTCACATCAAAATTTAATATTGAGAAAAATAAAATCTAAACAAGTGAAAAACCTGCTTTCCTTGAAGAAGAAAGAAAAAAAGAGCAAACAAAAATAACCTATGACATAAAGAAATTTAGGGATCGTTAGTGGTTTGCATAAACAGAATAAGGAAAATGTCCAATTAAATTTACCCATTGTTAGTGTGAAAGAGAATCAGCTCCAAATAATTTTTTTCTACTATGGAAATTTAAAAAATGATGATCCTTGAAGCTGAAGTAAATATTTAAAAAAAAAAGGAAAAATAAGGGCATTTCTGTATAAATGTGCTTCCAGTTTTTTAATATGCTTAGTGTAAATCTTACAAATAAATAAGTCACATTTATAACAACTTAGAAGAAAAATAAGGCAGTCCCATTGTGCAATGGATAGCACTCTGGACTCTGAATCCCAAGGACCTGAATTCAAGTCTCAGTGGGGACCATCCCCTGGCAGTTCAATGCCTCCCTGCCATCCCATCCCATCAGATCTTGGATACTCAGCAGGGTCAGCCCTGGTTAGTACCGGGTGCTGTGACAGTCCTGAGGACTTCCCTGTCACTGTCCCAGCTCGCTTGGCCATGGCAAATGGACCTCAGGACTTAAACGGTGGCACCAGTTCTGCACATGCTGTGCCTCACCTAAAAGAAAAATCCACTGTGCAGGCTGGAATAGCACCCATGTGGGGAGAGCCCTCCCTAAATCTTTGTTTGCGAAGTCTGGCCATACATACATACATACCTTTACTCATTTTGGAAGAGCTAGATGATGTAGCCAGCATTAAAACATCAAAGTTAACATAAGTTAGCTGATAGAAGTCAGCTTTTGCTGAAAAAAGTTAATAGTGTAGTAGGTAGGAGCAGAGCTACAGAAAACCATGGAGACCCTTGAGGTAGAGTAACTGACTTAACTAGCTCATTGCAAGACGGAAGTTACTGTCCCACCTGAATGCTACCAGATAGGAATGGCCCAGATAGCCATGGGAAGGAGGGCCAAACAGTGTGAGGCTGAGCTGTGATTATCAAAATGAAAGTACTGAGGATAGATCACTTTGGAGTTAGTGGTGATGTATTTACTGAGACTCCTGGTTTATCAGCTGATCTTGTGTGATTTCCATAAGAATTTGAGTGAAGAAAACAATGAAAAAACACAAATTCATGGTTTCTAGAGGAGTTAGGTCTCATTTTTCTATTTTTTAATCTAGAGATTCTACAGAAAAATTGGGCTTAAGGTTTCCCAAAATCACTGAATCAAAGAATGGTTGAGGTTAGAATGGTTCTCTGGAGATCATCTGGGCCAACACTCTATTTAAGCAGGGCCATCTAGAGCCAGTTGCCCAGGACTTTGACCAAATGGCTTTTAACAATGTCTGAGGATGGAGTCTCCACAACCTCCCTGGGCAACCTGAGCCAGTGGTCAGTCACCCTCACAGTGAAATAGTGTTTTCTGAACCTTCTATATTTCAGTTTGTGCCCATTGTCTCTGGTTCTGTCACTGGTCACCACTGAAAAGAGCTAGACTCTGTCCAATTTGTAGCCTCCTCTCAGATATTTACATGCATTGATGAGGTCACCTCAGGCCTTCTCTTTTCTACACTGAACAGTCCCAGATCTTCAGATTTTCCTTATATGAGGTGCTCCTGTTCCTTAATTATCCCTGTGGTCCCTCAGTGAATGCTCTCCAGTATTTCCATGTCTCTTTTGTAGAGGGAGCTCAGAACTGGACACAACACTCCAGATTTGGCCTCACCAGTGCTGAGTAAGGGAGAAGCAACACCTACCTCAACCTGCTGGCAATTGTCTTGTCTACTGAAGCTGAGGATATGATTTGCCTTCTTTCCAGTAAGAATGCATTGCCAGCTTCTATTCAACTTGGTGTCCATCAGGACCCCCAGGTTCTTTTTGACAAGCAGCTTTGCAGCTGGTTGGTCTTCATATCAGTGTGCCTCCTGAGGTTCAGGACGTTACGCTTGCACTTGATGAGAATCATAAGGTTCCTGTTGTTCCATTTCTACAGTTTGCAAAGGTCCCTCTGGATGGTAGGTTGACCCTTTGGCATGTCATTCACTCCTATCATTTTGGTGTCATCTTCAAACTTGCTGAGGATACAATGGTGAGGTTTGCTGAAGATGACAAAGAAAACATGCAATACTCAGCTCTAGTCAAGTAAGTGGAAGAAGCATGGGGCAGATCTTAACAAGTTAGAATTAATAACCACCTATTAACCTACTCTGTGCTTGTGATGTCCCATCTGGCACATTGTTAGAGAGGTTACCTTTTCTGACAGTGTCTGTCAGGGTTCTAATCCAACTAGCTAGAACATTATTAGTATGGGAGTATTAGATTAACAGTACATTTAGAAATATGACTGTCTGTCCATACTTTGAGTTCCTAACAGCACATTATGTCCATAATTGGGATCCTTCATTAACTTTAGGACAACTTGTGAACCATGATACTGCTGTGTTAAGAATTAAAAGTTTCTTGATGTGTAGGTGACAACAGCTATGTTATTCTGTGTCAAGGCTGATCTCCAGATCCTGAAGACACTCTTGGTAAGATATAGTGGCTTTTGGGAAGGTTTTACAGGACTAAAAGTATTCCAGACTGCAGCCATCAACACTGAAAACTGTGAAATCTTCCACTTTTGAGAAAGCTGTCCAACATTACAAGTTCCAATATCCCAGTAAAATGAAAATTGTGAAAACAAATTGATTATTTTTACCTTTCTGATATAGAAATATGATAAAGATTCCAGTAAGAAAACAAGCTTTCATTCTTCCTCAAATTCAGTTCTCATTGCCTGGAACTGAAGAATAAACAGAAATGTCAGGAGGTATTGTAGCTATTTGTATAGTTCACAAAGTATCAAATCAGTTGTGATAGAGAAGCTGCTAAGATTCACTAACTAGATAAATTAAATAGCCTGAGGCATAGCTGCTATTGTACCAGCTGATGCTGGACAAGTGTGTACATGGTATAAGCAGTCTCTGTAAAAGAGTATTTGTGTCTTATCAGCATTCTTCTTTTTGTGTTTTATTTCTTCTTCTGCAAATCTTTCACTAAATGGAATAGGAAATGGACTACATTGAGATATCATTTATATGCCTTTAAAACTCCACTTGCTGTAGTCTTAAAAATTATGAGACTTTTATTCTCATTTCCCAAACAAACATGGCTTCTGTCACTACACCGTCCATTTGTCTGTCTCTTTTCACAACTATCCATTCACTTGTCTTCTTTTTGATAAAATGAATCTCCTAAACAAGTTCCACCAAATTTGACTGAAGCCTTATAAATTCATATATTTGTGATGGTCTCTAGCAGGATAGATGTATGTGTGAGCATGGTCTGGAAGAGTGAAACGAAGGAGACTGAACTGGGAGTCCTATTGTGAAAGAGTGATTAGCTGAGTTGAGAGTTATTGGAGATGGGAAGTGGACAAAGCTGGAAAAAGAAATAACTAGGAGATGTTGTATATATAAGGACATAAGGAAGTGTGTACACACAAAGGAAAAGGAAACAAGAATTTTTCTGTGTGACATACCAGCCAAATCAGTCTAGTCTACATAAGCATCATGATTTGAGGCTTCCAGTTAATTACAGCTCTTTAAGAGGAAGTAGAATAAATAATATTCTATGTGTGAATATGGTGTAATTATTACATTATGTCTATGTGATAAAGACTCAAAACACAAAAAAAGGAAATAAGGTGCTGTCCTTTAGAAGATGAAAGCTGTAAAATTAGTGTGTATCATAATGGGAAGTTCCAATTTAAAGTGTTAAAACCACTTTTCTAAGTTTTTTTTTTTTTTCATAACTAACACTTGAAACATAATTTTCTTTTATTTGTTTTCCGTTGTATTAAGTTTCAAATAAAATACCTTCTGCACATTTGGATTTGCCCATATTTTGTACTGTTTTGTACTTGTCCATATTTTGTACTGTTTATAGGCTGATAGATACTGGCAGCTGCAGCTGAAATGTCGAATTGAAACACAGCTAATGTTTCTTCAAGGAGTTATTTCACATATTATTTAAACATTTAAAATACCAAAGTGATGGCTTAATTCCTTGGAGTGTGTAGAACTCAAATAATACAGCAAAAGTGTCAACATCAAAGTGAATACTAAACAAACCTCAAGTGAAAATCAGATCATTTAAAATGCAAACACGTCTTACGAGTATGAAAGCTGGAGATAAAAGCAATGGAAGTGGATCAACCCACACACCCTTAGAATAAAGTTTCAAGAATCCATGTTGCAAGGATAAGTTAGCAGCACATGTCCATTCCTCTGATTTATATCAGAAGAAGTTGAAACACCTTCCAATGCCTCTCATCATCATCATGGCTAGGCTTCGCGAACAAAGATTTGGGAAGGGCACTACCCACGCTTGCTGCAAGCGTGCTGGTGGCTAAAAAGGCCGATATGGGATAGGCAAGTCCGGTCACAAAAGGCACAGCAGAACGTCTCTTTAGGTGATATTGGTGAGGAACGGTTCTTCCTGCGTTGTCTTTTTTCCTCAAGACTGACTCTGCGTGCATTCTCAAAGGAAGCAGCAGCATTGTGAATGGTGTGTCTCCATGAATCCCAATTGGAGGCCAGAGTGAACCATTGATGGCAGTCAATATGGCCAAGGCTGAGGTGTTGTTTCAGGGAGTCCTTGTGTCTCTTCTTCAGGGCTCCTCTCTTGCGGCAGCCAGTGGCAAGTTCACCATAGAGCACAATCTTCGGGAGGCGGTGATCCTCCATCCTGGAGACGTGCCCTGCCCAGCGCAGCTGCTTTCTCATCAGCATGGCCTCGATACTGGTGATCCCTGCCTGTTCAAGAACGGACACATTGGTCACATAATCAGACCAGTGGATGTTTAGGATTGAACGGAGGCAGTGCTGATGGAAGCGTTCGAGAAGCTGCAGGTGGTGGTGATAGATGACCCATGATTCAGACCCATATAAAAGAGTAGACAGTACAATGGCTGTGTAGACACTGATCTTTGTACTTTTCTTCAGGTGTTTATTGGACCAGACTCTTTTATGGAGTTTCCCGAAGGCTCTGTATGCCTTTGCTAGCCTGTTATCTATCTCTTTGTCGATCTTACCGTCTGAGGAAATGATACTTCCCAGATAGGTGAACTGCTGGACTGACTTAAGCTCTGAATTGCCTGTGGTGATGTGAGGATGGTGGAAGACTTCTTGAGGTGCAGGTTGGTAGAGAACTCTATAACTAATCTAATTCTCTGCTTCAAATCTTTAACCATCTCTTCAATAATACCACTTTTATATGTGGTGTTTACATTTTTTAAGTGTTCAGGGACTAATTTATTGAAGCTAGATTCCTGAATGTACTTACTCTTAGGATGTTTTGAACAAAAATAGAGAAAGACAATGTATGGATATTCTCCTTATCATTCTAGATGTGGGATTCTTTTTTCTGGTGAGGATAGGGCTGCCACTCATGACAAGAAAACTGCACTAAGAACAGTGAAGCATTTCCTTGCACAAGGAGGCAAAATGCTGACATAACATCACATGTAACTCTCTCTTTGTTTCCTCCCCTCAGGCTAGGTCTTTGATGAAGCAAAGGACAGAGTTTGGTCTTTTGGGGACTCTCAGATGCATTATATTGAATCAAGCCTCAAGGCTATTTCATCTTAAATCTAGAATTAAGATCTCAGTAGTACTCAGTCAATTTTGTAAAGAGCCGGTTTCTCGTAAGCGTATGTGTCAGGCATGAAGGAAACTGAGTTGATAACTGTTTAAAATTGTATTAAGTTTGACACAAAAGCTGTTGGGCATTTATTGACATTCTCTATACTTAGCACTTCTTTGTACAGGGGTCTGATGCAACACCTCCAGATTTCTAGCAGATACAAAAGCATGGGGTTTTTTTAATTCCCTGGTGTATATCTCTCTGCTCTGTTTTCTCTGATTTTTCAAGCTCAGAAGAAAAACTTCAATGCTAAACTTTTGAAAACATTTATTAATTTCTTCAATATATCAGGCATGGATTTAAAACTGATCAATGTACTTAGTTTGTGGTGAAGCAGAAATTTAGTCTGTAACCAGAGTAGTCCAGGTGTTACAATCAGCACTTGAGGCTCCACAAGCAGAGCAGTCTTCCTTCAATATGTCCAACTAAAGCTGGTAAAAGTGCTGAAGCAGAGCCTCAGTCAAAAGCAGTCAGATGGCAGCAGTTGTGCCATTGCCAGTAACAATCTGCATAATTTTCAGGTTTCTATTTTGTTCCATGAGCCAGTCACAATGGGACATGACCATTATCACAATGGAAAGCTGCTCTTGTAAAGTAAGTTGCAGCAATGCTTACCTTTATGCAAAGTGATGTATTTGTTGAAACATAAACCTCCTAGGGAAAACCAGCTCTTTTTGCTTCACACATTACTCATTCAATTAAGAGTCATGCCTTTAGCTTCTGTGTGTACAGCCTTCCTACTTGACTCCCCAGTTTTGGCTCATTTATTTCTCACATGGTGAGTACTCAATGGATGTCTCAGGGACCCTCTGACTTGCTTTGCCTTCCAGTCTGTACGTCTGAAGCTTGACACACCACATCTATGCTGCAAAAAAATGTTGGGTTCAAGGCCAGTCCCACCAAGAGGAGTACAGAGAATATTTAGAGAGAAAGTAAGTCCAGCTGGACTCGGGCACAGCCTCCAGCATAGCTGCCTATTGAGAATTAGCACAGTATCAACCGTACCCAGATAATTTGCTGCAGTTTTCCTGCTGTGACAGGCAGGTGGAAAGATGTTAGAGAGAAAGTTGAGCATACTTTCCCTGTTCAGAGCAGTCTACACATAATTCCTAAATCCATCCTGTGCATATTCTTTCTGGGGAATATATATGTGATGTTACTTTGTAGGAGAAGTGAGCTATGCAGATAAGAAATCCACAAGGCGAGTCCTTATCTTGGGCAAAAACAAAGCAAGGAAACTACTTACTGACAGACAGCTTTGCTGCATAATTAACCCCTTTACCCACACCTCAAACCAGTCTTATGTCAATGTCCCCCATATCCATAATGTTTGTGTGCACTGACTCCTGATTCATCACCAGCAGTTTACTCACAGTGGATGTTAAGGACAGCCTCTCAGAAAGGTCATTGATTGAAAAGACACATAAACCAGCTTGTAGAACATCAATTTTTAAAAAAAATTTATTTAGGTTCTCCATGGTTTTTAATTAAATTCTCTCAAAATGAAACACTAGTGGTTGTTGACTGAGACTGAGATTTAAGTTAATAATCTCTGAGAGATGTTGAAATACAGATTATATAAGCTAACTGTAACATAACACCCAGGAAATATTATGTGCCATGATGTTTCCTTGTGCTGGCTCAAGAGGGAAGCAGACATTGGAATTTCACCAGCAGGTCCATTTCCAGAGAATTTCTAGTCAGGAAGTTTCTGGGTCACAGATTTGTTCTCAAGTTTCCATCTAAGGGGTGCCAAGGTCATCCCTACTGTAAGTCATCTTCCCAGTGTCACATCAAATATGAGCATAACCTGTTCAAATATGGATTTGAGACTATCATATTCCTATTTGCAAAAGTCAAGAGAGAAATATTTAAAGTAGAAATACTTAAAGTAGTGACAATCTAACTTATTCTTTTTTTTTAATTGCTTAAATATTCATACATCCAAAGCTCTGAGTGCACATGTGAAATATTAATAGAAAATCCAGGAACATATTGAAGTCATATGATAAAATTTCTCAGAGCAACTTTGTTGGAGGAAACCACTGCATTCTAAAAGAAGCTTTATTGTTCTTCAGAGTTGTTTGATTTTTTTTCCTTCTTTTCCTTTGACCTAGATGTTAGTAGAGAACTTTAGAAAATGAACTTTGATTTTTCAAATACTTTATATAGCCTTTAATGGAGAAAAAAATGAGAGAAATGAAAGGTGAGATGGAAAAGAGAAGTGGGAAGAGGGAAAGGAAAAGCAAAGGAAGAGAAGCAGAAAAGGAAAACAAAAAATCATAGAAAGAAAATAAGAAAAAGGAAGTAAGAAGAAGGAAAAAGGGAAAAGAAAAAAGGGAAAAGAAAAAGCAAAAGAAATTAATGTACTGGTTTAACATTTCAAACAGAATAAAAATGTATGTTCTAAAATACATTGTCATTGGGATAGAGCTTTATTATCCATTAGACTAGTTCAATGAAAAACTTTTATTTGAAGAGCCTTCAATCAAGAAATTTGAAAAACAGTGTACCATTTGAAGCCTCCTCAAAAATAATTCATCTAACCTGATGAGATAAATCAGGACTACAGAGGTGATTTAATGGAGCAATCAGCAATGTGTCAAATCTGATTGATGTGTCCCTTCAGAAACCTGACAGGTGATTTGATCCCCACCAGCGCAGACAAATCTTCCCCAGAAGACCCTTTTGCTAACATGAGCTGTGGAAAGATTTTTCCAGTCAATTGTTTCTTATTTTGCCCTTGAATTGAGGTGATTTTTTTCTGTCCAATCCCTTTGTTTTCACTTGCTTTGAATAGTATTGTCCTGACCTAAAGATGTTTTTTATGACAGAAAATAGCTCTTACCTTTCAAAATGTTAGACATCTTATCCAGTGATGAAAGTTATTTCTCTGATAAATAAGAAAGTAATAAATGTAATTTGCACAAAACTCCAGTTCTATTAGCTATAAATGTGTAATAAAAACAGTGAAATTCTCAGTAAGAGTAAAGACTAGTTACCTGCTGTCTGGATTTTAAATGAGTTACCATAGAATGACTGCAGAGAAAGGCAGAGGGCAAACAACAGGCATAAACCAGTTAGGGGCTTATTTTATTTTAAAACAGTTGAAAAGTATTTTGAGTGAAGTGATTATTTGATTTTACAAAGAATGCATGTTTGAAAAATTTGTTTAAAAAGTCATTAAGAATCTGTTTTTAACTTGTGCCAAAGGAAAACTACATGACTTGCCTTTCTGCTTCCAAATCTGTTAACTTAAAAGATCTGTTTCCTCTCTGTTTTATAGCCCATTCATGACCTTACACACAGAAATCCATATTCTAAGTTAGACCTTACTGTGATTTGACATACCGGGCTGTAGATACAGTGGTTCTGTGTGTATTAGCATGTGTCATACTTGCAAACGCCAGAGACAGTGAAAGCATTATAAATAATTTACTGTATCAACTAATATTCAACATTATATAATTAGAAATTTAGCATACACTGTTTATGTAATGCTGGGTGCATCATTAAAAAACCGTACATAAATAAGCAGAATGTGAACAAACACTGCCAAGAGAACAAATGAGCTGGCTAGGCTTCTCCTCCCTGTCAGGGTAAATTGGTGAAACTCTGCAGCTTGCTGTGATGGAGGTTTGCATGCAGAGAGAGATTTCAGGAATGCAAAAGCAAAGTGATGGTGGCAGCATCAATCTCTCTCCCAATGGTATTCCCCAAACCCCATGCTGAGGGGCAGGGAAGAGACTGTACCTTGCCAGCACTGCTGCTCAGCCATCCTCTCCTACAGCTGTCCAGCACTATGATTTGGTCTGCTGCCACATCATGTTGGGAATAGTCTGGAAAAAAAAAAGTACAGGATCCAGAAGGTTCAAAGATGGAGACATCTTTTGCTCCTTGGTCTTCTGGGTGGTCTGTGTGAACCTTTTCAGGTGCAACCAACAGTTAGAATCAGCTAAGAGTATACATGAACTTAGAGTGTGATCAGTGATGGACATGAGTGGGCAGGTAATCTTGTAGGCAGATTTGAAACAGAAGTAAAAGAGTGAATTAGTTTAATATACAAATTCTATTTATATAAATTTCCTGTCCGCATAAGATCTGCAAATAATTTCCATTAAATGGGCACAAGCTTGATGGGAGAATTGAGATAAGAAAGCACAACATAATTTATTCTATAAAAACTTAGGTCTACATGATGATGTTTATTTTTCTTTATGAAGTATAAAAAAATCTGTTTAACCTCTGAGAAGTTGAATAAGGTAATTATTTGCAATGCATTAGCAGTAATATGAAATTTCATATAAAGCATGCATGATCTGAATGAAGAGCGTGTAAGGTCATTTCTTTTTAATGATGTCAGTTCATAATTAAAATCAACACAAGGGGTTTATTTTTGGAGGATAAGAGCTAGTCTTGAAATGTGCCTGCTACAGATCTTGTGCCCAGTCTCAGTCTGACTGCTTTATTAAAATGTATTTGGTGTGCTACTCTAACAAAAATCAAATTTAACACCTTTTTGCAAACAATTTCCCTACTGTTAGAATAATTTTCATTTTTAATTATAAAATCATCATCACTGTAACAAGATACAATTGGAGTTTGAAGAGTATAGTTTATTTTTAATGACATTTAATGAATAATTGAAAATTATATTTATCTAATAAAAATAAATTTGGTTTTATGATTGCTTCATTTTAATGTCTGTTAAAGTCATTTATTAGATGTTCATTGCAAAAATACCTATACATGTTCTACAGCTTGAAAGTGTCATTAAATAGCCTAAATAGGATCAAACCAATCTGACAGTTTATTCCTGTTGTCTCCTAGATTATGCGTGCATCAGTATGGTCTGTTAGATGCTTAAAGTGTAATTTTGCTTCTATTAAAATTGAAGACACAATTCCTAGTGATGTAGAGAGGTCAAAACTTTGCCCATGGAAATGCATAATCAACTAGGAAGGTCTTTAAGATGAAATGCTGCTTTCATCTTCTTCAGACCATAAAGACAAGGATGACCCATGCCCCTCATTAGCTGCCATAGAGTCTGAGCGTGTTCAGCATTTTCTCAGCAGCTTACAAGTAACATGGCATAGCCACAAACCAAGAGCCTATTAAAGGTACGTATATGGCTCTTGTTGGCTCTGTGGACACAGGATCAGATTTGTTCTATTAGCCCTGAAGGTCAAAGGCAGATTTAGATTTGGAAGTTATTGAGAATTGTTCTTTGATGATGAATAGATTATGATGTGAGAGATTCATCTGACATAATTTTATCCATCCAGAAGTTGAGTGTCAAATCCAAATTTTCACAGGATTTTTAAGTTTGACTCTGGCATCTACCTCACAAAAAAGCCTGGAGGTTTTCCTTTTTATACACTGACTGAAAGTTTGAATGAAGGATTACATTATATGACTGTTATGATTTAACCCCAGTTGGCAACTATGCTCCACACAGCCTCTTGCCCACTCCCCATCCCTCAGTGGATTGGGGGAAGAGAATTGGATGGATAAAAAGGAGAAAACACATTGCTTGAGATAAGAACAGTATAATAATTGAGACAAAATAACAATAAAATAACAATATTAAATAATGAAAAGTAAAATAACAAAGAGAAAGAAATAAAACCCAAGAGAGACAAGCTTAAATGAGAACCGTTGTTCACTACCAGCCAACCAACGCAAAGCCAGTCCCCAAGCAGTGGCTCCCTCACCAATCTTACCCCTAGTTTTATTGCCATATGGAATGGAACATCCTTTTCATCAGCTGGGGTCAGCTGTCCCAGCTGTCTTCACTTCCATCTTGTGCACCCTCAATCTCTTCACTGATGTGATGGGGTGAGGAGCAGAAAAGGTCTTGACTCTGTGCAAGAATTGTTCAGTAATAACTAAAATATTTCTGCATTATCAACACTGTTTCCAGCAGAGATCCAAAACACAGCTGACTACCAGCCACTATGAAGAAAATTAACTCTACTCCAGCCAAAACCAGCCCAGTGACTAATTTTAGATGGTCTTGATCATAAAAGACAAATTCACTATAAAGGCAATTGAAATTTCTAAAATAATTATCAGTTCAGGTGCTGTCAGGCTTTCTATATCCAGCTTCAGACATCCCATGGGCTGTAGAAAACTACCCTATAGGCATTGGTGAATGCCAGTTGGCAGGATCTACCAGTGGGCACAGCCTTAGGGTATTTGGAAATGCTGCATGAAGGAAGGAGCTGCTATTCAGGATGTTGAACTGAGTCCAACCTCTCCAAAAGAAAACCCCAAACCAAACCAAAAACCATAAACAACAAACTAAAACCAGAAACCCTCTCACCTGTCATTCCACAAAGACCTAAATCAGGAATGGTTTTAATTGAGGTAGAAATATGCTTACCTTCAAATTGGCTATTCTGGGCATGCAAGCAGTCATTGTAGACTACAAAAACACTTTCAGTGCCATTCTGAGGCAGATTATGAAGTTATTCTGTCGCAGATTAGGAAATACACAACATGATTTCTGGATAGCTTTAGGTTTATAAAATGCAAGATGCCACATATTCATTCCTGATCTGTTAAAAACCTTCTTTAAACTTGAGGAAGCCAAGACTATATCTCTAATTTAATTTGCTTTTAGGGAAAATAGGGTGCAATTTTTATTCAAGCTTTGTTGGTAATGAAAAATGGATAGTCCACCATAAAATTAACATCCTTACTACGTGTGGCTTGAAACTGTCATTAAACATCCTTTTTATTTTATCATGGCACATCAAAATAATGTCCTTGACATGGAAAATCTGCCTATTTGAGAGGAAAATATTGATTAGGAAAAGAGATTTATTTACAACTTTGGCAACTAATGTAGTATGGAATTTGCAACAAGACTGTGTAGCATAAAATCTTCATGGTAAAACAGTCTGCATACTCCTAGTTCTCTTTTGTTAAAATTGTAATCCTGACTACTGATGTTCTATCATATGGAGTTATTTCAGTTCAGAAATCTGTGCATAATCTATACTTATACCTTATATACAATGGGCAGAGAAAATAGGAAAAATAATTGCCAGAAAATTATGTTAAAATACTATTTAAACAAAAGTCTAGGAGAAAAGTTAGCCTTTTCTTTCTTAAATGAATTTATTTATTGTTTTAATACTGATGGCATTTCTGAATTTACCTAAAACCAAAAGATTCTTGTTTAAAATTTTCATAAGACATTCTCCTTGGACAATTTAAATGTACCTTGTCATTTGTAACATCTCTGTTGGGTTTTCCTAGGGTGTGTGAGATGCACTAGTACCGTGACCTGATAGAAATATATAAAAACAGGGGAAAAGCTGATGAGGTGTCTGTTCATACTCATGTCCATATATTTGGCTCACACTCAAGAAAATAGTTTCTCAGTTTGCCAGTTAGACATAATTAGCAATCACAGTTGGGCAGAAAAATAAACACAAAAAACCTCATAGTACGTAAGCAATGTAATTTTTCAAGTTTCTGTCAAGAAATAGGTTTGGATATCAGTTTTCATATAATTTTACAAGATGCAAGGAGATATTTCTTCCTTCAAGGTTATCACATACCATATGCCTAGCACTATAGGTTTGCCAAAAGTCACTTAATGCCATATGTCCTGAGCCATTTGTTTTTCAAATGGTACCTCAGCCATTACAGACATTATCTGATGAAAACAATCAGAAAATGAAATGTTTGGGCTTTGCTACAATCACAGACTTCATTTTCCTATGTAAAATAGATATCATCGGGGACATATACATTTTAAACCTTAATATTGACTTCTTCATATGACAATTTAAAGTGGCATAGATAGTTCCACCCCCTGCAGCACTTGGCAGGAGAGGTAGGTTTGTCTGCACAGACAGGAGAATACCAATCAAAAAAGGCCACTCCATCTTTTTCTAACAAAAATATTAGAACTTTGGAAGGCTGAGAAACCTGTCAAAACAGCCTTTAAGAAATGGTAGTTAATCACAGAATGCTTACTAGTGTAGTGAATAGCTGGGAGGAGTGGAAGGCAGGGAAAACATCCCTCACCTGTAATTCTTTCTTTCTTTCCTACAGCTGTTAGACAGCTGCCTTGTCAAGCCAATTCTTGAAAATTCATTAATGCCAATCTTCCTGAAAGAAAGGTTTGTCATTCACCACTACATCAGATTCATGATCCTTTAGGCAAGATCTTTACTATGGGCAGAAGCAGGGTAGCAGGCCACATAACTTCTATTACGTTATCAACTATCTTTCTCAAGGATCTAAATTAGGGATTTGTGGAAGTGGAAGCATATTTGGGGAAATAAATTATTAGATAATGTTAAAAATCCTAAAAAAATTCCCTTAAATGTTAAAACATTTGAATACATTTTAATACAAAAGTGGGGGGTTTATTTTTGTAACTAATTTCATATTTTATTACATTTCATAGTTTATGTTACATCTCCCATTTAGCCTAAATAACATTCAAAGAAAATCTTGTTTTCAAACCTGGATAAAGATGTCTAACAGAAGATAGGTACAGCACAAGAGAGATCTTCACATACCTTCTACATAATACCGATTACTTCTTTGGTTTAGGCAGATCAGTTATAGTCCTTGAATTTCAAAACAGAGTTAAAATGTTACTCACCTCCTTTGCAGGATGCTGTATGAATTAACTAGTTAAGGTTTGTTTAACTTTTTGAAGATGAAGGGCTCGATACTAAGCATTATTTTCATGAAGAAAAATAAGTTAAATGCTTACTAAATGGCAGTGCTGTGGCAGTGCAGCTGTTTGACTTGGGGTTACAAAATCACTCTTTCCCTCTGATTCGAAGTCTCACGACATCCACAGTGTTGTCTCTCCAGAGTGTGAAAGTGGCAGGTGTTTGTGGCCATTGCTGGAGGGATCATGGCTCAGGAAAGGCTGAGACACCTGGCAAAAGTACAGTGAGTAAGATACTGATTACATGCACAAGTAAGAAGCAATTAGAGTTGTGATATCATTTTAATGCATTCTCTTGTGCTTTTGTCCTATGCTTTCTCTGCAACCAGATGTATGGGCAGGGCTGAAAGTGCAAGGTCAGAAATGATGCTCTCCTTTTGGTCTTGTATTGCATACAGGCAGATGAAGTAAAGATGTTACTATTTTCAGGCTGTATTATCCCTTTTCAGCTTATCTGAACACCAAATGTATATTAATTTATACCCCAGGGAAAATATGATGATGAGAACTGGAGACTGTTGACTCTCAGCCTCTGTACTAGTGTGTGGGCAGCACATGCTGTTCCAGCCCCAGAAACGCAGTTTCCAGTGTCATACAGTGGCATTTTGTTTTGTTATTAATAAAGGACAGAATTCAGTTCTATATCAAAGCATGTGATTTTAGATGCCCTTATGTATGGAAGGCTCCATACTACAATCATAGAGTAGACAAATTTGGCTAACCAGGCCTTTGATGTTTATTTAATTGGGGTTTTAAATTCACTAGATTTTCACTGATGATAACAGGATTCAAGACATCTAATGCACTTGTAAACATTTGCAAATATACATGTAAATCCCTTTTTATAAGGGCACAAAATCTATTCTGTAAATTGAGGTGACTTGTAGTGTCCCAGAGATGGCTTTGCCAGGACATCCCCCTAGGCTTCAGAAGCTGCTTCAGAAAGGTCAGGTGCCAATTCAAGACAACTGCAAAAAAATACTTCAAAGTTCCAAAATCTTAAATGATGAAACTGTTTAGTGGCAATGAGCCTTTGAGATAATATTTGTAAAGCACACAAGGTTGATTTCATCAGAAAAAGAACCAGCANGTATTTTTCAATACTACGTGTCTAGTTGTAGGACGTCATCATAAATCTTGTATGAAATCAGAGCTGTTAAACTTCAGGAAATGCAGCTCTGCCTTATAACATGTCTTGTTCTATACAAAGAAGAAATAAAAGGGGTTATACAAGGACAAGTAATTTACCATCTTTTGAAACAAGAAAGTCTGAATGAAAACTCCTTAATAAATCTTGCTGGAAATCTCTGTTAAGTTACTACCATTGTTCAAGGATCAAAATAATTTGTTTAATTGAAAGTGACGGAATCTGTACTGTATGGTACAGGATGCTTTGGATACCCATATGCCAACAGACTGCTGATTAACAGACTATTTCTGTAGCAGCAAATTCATCAGTGTCACAGTAGCATCCCAACCACAAGCAGGTGAAAGCCAGGGTTTTAAAATTGCTAATGTGGTTCCTGGCATCTTTTTGACCAGCATGACTCTCTCAAGCAACTATTGACACACTCAAAATTGGCAATCAGTGCAGTGATTTCTAGACAGTCAGCTTTCTAAGTTTTGGAGGTTTGTGTTGCAGTTTTGTTTTGTTTTGTTTTGTTTTGTTTTGTTTTTGTTTGAGTTAGGTTTTCTGGTTTCTTTCATTGTTACTTTGTTTGTTTGTGGGTTTTTGTTTGTTTTGATTTGTTTTTTCCTGCAATCTATGTAAAAGGACAACTATATAAAAATACAAATCAACAGTATGACATTTAATTTTCAAGGAAATTTTGAATTCCTTTTATTTTTGAACTTCTTTTTGCCACTCACAAAAAAGGAATTGTTGAAAAGAAAACTGAATTAAACATCTAACTAAACATACAATTAAAAATACAAGACTGCAAGACAAGCATAATTAAATTTTTAAGAGACATAAAAGGATAAAAAATAAAAGAAAAAAGAAACTACAGTAAAAATTGTTAAAGACATAAAAACATATAACAGCAACTTTCAGGGTGGAAAATGCTCAATTTAAATATACTATATGTACACCCCAAAGAAACTATCCTATGAGAATTTGCAAATAGATCTGACAAGAAACTTTTTATATTTTACAAATCTGGAGAAGAAACCTTAAACAGCTACAGAAATTAAATATGGAACCAGAATCACAGAATATGTCAAGTTGGAAGGGACCCACAAGGATCATCTGGTCCTGCACAGCGCCATCCCCAAGAGTCACACCACATGCCTGAGAGTATCATCCAAATGCTTCTTGAACTCTGTCAGACTTGGTGCTGTGGCCACTTCCCTGGAGAACCTGTTCCAGCGCCCAACTGTCCTCTGAGTGAAGCATTGGAGAACATACATTTTCAGGCTAGTGAGCCAAGGACAGGTTCACAAGTGCCAGCTTCTAAGATAAGAGTGGAGTTTGTCTGGAGACTTTGAGCTCATGCAGAAGCAAGACAAGAAGCCTGGTAAACTCCACAGAAGAACACATCTAAAGAGCTCTTTTTATAAAGTTAAAAATGCAATAAATAAGACTGCTTAAATTCAGCAATTTTATGAAATATATATTACTTCATATTTAGCTATAGCAGTGTGTTAGTAGATAGTTTTGATAGTGTGTGTAAGTTTTAGAATTGTGTGTAACTGTGTAGAAATATAGTCCTGTGTAAAACTCCTCTTGTAATTAGTAAATCCCTGCACAGGAATAGATAAAAAGTGTTAATGTAAACATAGTTTGCCCTTCTTTCCATGATTCCTCAAGTAGCTGTAATCCATGATGAAGAGAACTTTGAATAAACTGGAAGAAAAATTAAAATTAGATGCAGTCAGAGTGTTTTATTCAATAACTAGAGGTTGTAGCCTCATAAAGGCTCACTGAAAACTGTGTCTGTTGAGAAACAGGCATCACAATGAAGGTGAAGAACCTTTTTCAAATATATAACTTAAACCTACCCAACACAACTTCAGGCTTTACAGCACTGGTAAAACTATTAGCTCACCTGGAATTGTTTCCCACTAAACAGAGGCTCGAATTGAAATCACCTTAGATAAGCGTGACTGTATGGAAAAATAATGTTCATAACATGTCTCTGTACCTAACTCTGAAGGCAGAAATAATTTTTTTTTTTCTGCTGGTAAGGAAAAGGGGTTACAAGGTGTGGAATGGTGTTATTTGGCTGTTGCTTGCAACCAAGTATTGCATTTAGGAACAAGGCATGCAAACTATAACATCTGTCTATACCATCAGATGGGAAATTATTGAAAAGTAGTTTCTCAGAGATATATTTGGAAATTTTGTGTACAACAGTTATGCCCCATCAGAAGGAATGAATACCCTCAAGCCTATGTGTGAATATGTTGGTTCTTCCCCATGATGTGGGGAGAGAGGAGAGTTTTACACTTGAGCAGGTTGTATAAGGGAGGATATTGGCATGACAAAAACCATTATCCCACCTAGCAGGATTTGCTACTTATTGGCCTTTTCCCTTATCTGGCTCAAAACCCAGCTTGTTGCTAAACAGAGATTGGTTTGTTGCAGTCATCCTCTGATGGTGCATGCTCACCCCCCCTGTTTTATGTGGATTGGAGGTTTCAGAACTGCACACAAAAACCCATCCTCCTTCCCTTCAGTTGAGGGTGCACACCTGGCCTTACCAAAGCACCAGCTGCTTTCACAAATGGTCCACTGTTTCAGTCATTAATTCCTAGCATTTCAGTCTCTCCCAGCATCTCATCAATAGGTCAAGTTTCATCAGTTCCATTTCACTTGACCAATCATAACTGGCTGTTCTTGAGTTGCATCCAGAAGCTTATGACCAGCAGGGAAAAATGATCCCTTCATTCCAAGCCTTATTTTTTAGAAATTTAAGAAACAAAAGCAACTTGTTTTGCAGCACTGAAATTCACAGTTTTGGTTGGTTGGTTGCTTTTGGGTTTTTTTGGTTTAGTTTTTTTTTTTCTTCTGGTTCAGGTGGGTCTTCCTCATCCTCTAGATTACACAGTTTGCAAATGTGCAGTTCCCAATTTTTCTTATTTCCTGATATCTCAGTGGGGTTTGGATGTTTTTGTGAGAATCAGCATTTTTTATTTTAGTTTATCATTGAGACCTTTCTTGGGCCATTGCACTGACAGTAGGAATTGAGGAGGTGTCAAACTATGACTGATTTTTTTTGCTGACTACTTCCAAAATTACTTATTTGAATGATGAAACTCAAGTCTTGAGGGTTACAAGTCTTTGGCAGTCACTGACAAATTGATACCATAACAATCAAATAAACATGGGCAGAATATAGTGACAAAGACAAAACAGCTTCCTTACCTCCTCTCCACCCCTGCCATTTGCTGCAGATTGCACTAGTGACAATAACAAGTATGAGAAATGGAACTGCACTGCTTTGTATCTTTTTGCTACATCTTTTAAAACTGAAACAGCTTTGACATTTCTAATGGAAATTTCAGACCACTTGCTGCAGAATGTGATAGAGGTAGTTCTGCTTTTGACAATTCTGTTTTCATCCAGGTAAGAGAAGCCTGAAAACCCCATTGAAGTATGCCACTGGGGTACTATTCCATTTTCAGTATCATGTGAAAGCAATCATCTGACTTCAGGTTTTTTTCAAACATCGAATTGTAGTTTCACAAGAATGAAGTATTACTGTTTTGTCTTCTATTCAAACTCGAGCATTGTGATATCTGAGTTTGCCAGTAGTTTACATAAATGTAGTTACTATTCTCTAACAGTCACTTCACAGTTCTTAGTGTCACAGGCAATCAATCACTTGTACAGCAAGACTGATTTTCTGACATAAAATTTGGAGGTTTGATTTCTAACAATCTGTTTTCCTAAATACTTTCAGGGGATTGGGGGGGAAAGAAACTGGAGTAACTTTCTGTGCAATTGTTCAGAATGCTCACACCGTAAGTCTGTGTAAGGATGATTTTCAAAACAAAAGATCTAAGACTGTGCTGGTTTTGACTGACATAGAGTTAATTTTATTCAAAGTGGCTAGTATGAGGCTGTGTTTTTGATTTGTACTGAAAACTATGTTGATAAAACAGAGATGTTTCTGTTATTGCTAACTGGTACTTACACATGGAGGGAAGGTCTTTTTTGGTACTGCCATGTTGGTGAGGAGGCTGGGGATACATGGGAAGTTGAGAGGAGGCACAGCCAGGACAGCTCACCCCAGCAGACCCAGGGGATATGCCATCCCATATGACATCATACTCAGTATATAAAGTGGGTGGTGGGAAGTCTGCCCATGGGAAGTGGTGAACTAATTCCTTGTTTTACTTCGCTTATGTGCACAGCTTTTGTGTCACCTATTAAACTGTCTATATCTCAACACATGAGTTTTCTAACTTTTACCTCTCTGATTCTTTCCCTGATCCTGCTGGTAGGGGAGTGAGTGAGCGGCTGAGTGAGGCCAGACTGCTGGCTGGTTTTAAACCACAACAAAGACCCTGGCTAGGTATACCTGCCTTTAAAGAGGACCCTCTGGTCTGTCTCACACGACACACCTTTTTGCTGCTAAAGTCTCAGAAGTACTCTTTCCTTTTTTTCCTTTCTCTGCACCACCATTTTTTTTCAGTTGTGTGGAACAAAACGTTCTTGTGTAGCAAAGACAAACTTAATGCTACTACATTAGTGAAGCAGTAAAATTATCATGCAGCTATTGCATTGTGGGCAATGTGAGTTGGATTTCCTTATTTTCTTGCAATACAGCTCATCATTTACAGCCTATGAACATTGTGGGGTGATGGCTGTGATAAGGTCTTGAGGGAAATGCCTCAGCCCCCCTGGAGGGATGCTGATAAGTGATGGTGTTACCAAAGAATGGAATGTTATTGAATTAGCAGGGCCTTTCTTCGCCGAACCCTGTGGCACCCTGCAGAAGACTCAAGGAACCACCCCTCAGGCATCTCTCTATCACCCCCAAAGTATTGATTTTAGTCACACAAACCACCTAATGAAAAAAAAAGTATAAAAAGAGATTAAGTATAAACCAAAACTGGGGAGAAAAACTTCCACATCTGGGAGGGCAGCCTATGAGCTACCCTGTCTCCTCCATCCCATCAGACATTGCAGAGGTAAGGAATCAAATTCTTACTTTATTTTCCTATGCCTTACTAATTATATTTTATTATAGCTGACTGGGTGTATAAGTGTTAAAGCGAAGTGGCTGTATTTTTCCTGTTGCTTTTCTTTTGGGTTACTGAGAGTGTTTACATGTGGTGTTGAACTATTGTGTTTCTGTTTAGTAATCCTCTGTTAGTTTAGTTTGTCGTGGGAGGGGTATACTGCTGGGGTTGCCTGTAAAATGTATTTTGTGCTGATGTCTTTTGTGATATTTTGTACAATCCTGCAGCTAAATGTTATCACTGACTATGCAACCCATATAGTCATTGTCACATACTTGTATTAATAAATGTTATTTCAGGAGCTGTCACGAGGAAAGTTCTTTTCTTGCTGTTAAGTGTGGTCTCATATCAGAGGTCAGAAACCCTTCCAAACTGTGTGCTATCCATGTCGTTAGGCAGTGTTGGGAACATAAGGCTCTCATTTTCTGGAGGTGCTTATTGCTTTTAAGTTCTCCCCAGCTTAAGTGTGGTCCTCACAGGAAAGTCAAAAATCTTTCTAGCCTGTGTTCTGTCCAGTGTCATCAAGCAGTGTTGGGTTCATAAAGCTTTGATTGTTCCGAGGACACTTATAGCTATTAACTTTATATTAATGCAGGTGAGACTAGAAAGTTTTGCATTTCTGTCTCTCCCCCCTTTCTAGTGACAAACATGTATAACAAAGTTCACAGATTGCAAAATTACTCTGTGCTTTCAATGGAGTTTGTCAGGTTTGACTGTGCTTGGTTACATGTTCATGGTTTTCTTTGAAAATGAGGAGATGGAATTGCTTTTATACTTTTTAAAGTGAAAGGTAAGATTTAAAAAAATTTTAGTTTGCAATGAGTCCCAAGCAACCAAATTAGCTAAATTTTTCTTTGACTATGATATTGCTGTGCTGATTGTTCTTTGACTCAATGATCCACTGAATTTGAACTGTAAAACTGATAGTGTGTATGTAAAGAAATTTTTATAGTCTGAGCACTTAAAATATAATTAATTTTACAGAGCCTTACCTCAGACCAGCCTTAAATATGACAACCTACATTTCATTATGAAGTTTAACTGTGCATCACTGAAATTTTTTATACATCCTGATTTCTCTATGCCTTAGCAGTATTTTCAGATTTATTTCCTTTCTATATATAGATTGTCTAATACATACTGTTTTCAGTAAGTTGTCAATATTTTAGCATTAGTTGCAATAATTGACAGAGATTTGGTGGATATTGGACTGGCAAAAGTCTAGTTCAGGCCTATTATCCTTGAGAGCTGTCAAAAGTAACAATATCATGCAAACCACTGAATATAATTGTGCTTAATGTTTTCATAATCTGAAGTCACTACAAAAGCTTGCACCATATTTGTATTAAACCACAATAGCAGATGGACTGTCTGCAACCGTTTGCATAGCTGCAGTACTGTAATCCTTCTTAATATGACAAAGCTTTACTGACTTTCTTTGGTGAGTGTGTGAGGACATGTGGCTCAGATGTGCAAAGCTATTTAGGACTGCAGACTGTATTTCACTCCCTGTTTCCCACTGATTACTAGAGGAACTAGCTACCTAAATGTATCAAAGGACCTGTGCCTGTGGTTGAGAGGTCATTTGAAAAGTGCTTCTAGTAATGCCTCACAGTCCAGGGTTCACTACATTACTTTTAGAAAGTTTCTAAATAAAGCGAGGAGGTAAAGAAAGTTGTGTTTCTTTCACATGAAGCTGCTCTTTGGTATCTGCAGCTGGCTTAGGTATATAGTTGGGTATATTCTTCTTGAAGCCTTGTGCAAGACTCCAGCAATGTGATCATGCTAAATAATAAAGGGTTTCAGCTTGCCTCTTTTAACTACATACATAACTACATACTACATCTTTGTAAAGATACAAAGCCTTTTGTATGTCATGTCCTTTGAGATTTCTGTATCACCATCAAAAATTTGTGTCCCTGGGGTCTTGCTCTCTTAAGAACTTAGAATATTTGCTTTGAATGTACTCTGAAAGTCTGTGAACAGAGTGTACCTGAGAAAGTGCAGAATGTCATTATTTTGTTCTTCAGTACAGTTAATAACTTTGCCACAAAAATGACAACTATCCACTGTCTTTCACTGAACCTGAAAATGGGGAACTTCCCACTTAGATTGGAAGCTGTATTTTCTCAGCACCTAAATATCCTAATTTACAAGAACTCCATTAAGTGTCTGCAATATAAAAGAAGCAACATCTATAATTATCATCATGACTGAACAAGGCTCTTTTTTTCCTTTAGCTGAGAATCACTTGTACTGAAATGACAGCAACATTTTTCAATGTGACTGTAGCATTACCACAGGAAAAAAAACCCAAACAAACAAAAAAACAAACAAAACCCCCAGATGTCGTGGACCATATTCAGTACCAGTAAGATACAGTTTTATTTCTTCTTGTCTTAACTAATCTCGATTCTGCAAGTTGTCTCTCACTATGAAACATGAGGGTTTTGTCAAGAAAGAGGATTTGAATGAAGACAGATTTCATAAAGCTTGCCACTGCTAACAGAAAAAGATACCTATCAGTAAAACCAGCTTATTTTACTGACCTTCACAATTATATTTAAGTATCACCTTTTACAGAAGAACATGTACTCTGACTTAATTTCAATCAAATTATTGAGGTCCACTCTTTTTTGAGCTACAAATTTTTTGTCGTTCATGTTTATCTGACATTAACAAGATTTGGTTTTGGTTTTGGTATTTGTTAGTCAGCATGTGACTATTCCATATTGCTTTTGCTGTCCAGAAAGGTGGATATCTGAAGATACTACAGGGATCTATTCCTTATCCGTTCATTTCTTTTAAACTGGACAGAAAACATGTCTGCTTATCCTGAAACTCCAAGGTAATAAAGGTGCTCCAAGCTTCTCAGAGCATTCAGCGCTCTTACCCGCTGCAGATAATTGTATTTGACCCAAATTCTGGTCTTCAGCATGATGATTGATGCTCCATTGTCTGGGTCTCATCATACTCTCATGACCTATGCATCTAAAATTTACTTGACCTTATGCATTCTTTCCATGCCAAGTCCTACAGCCTGGGAACATCTTGGTTCCTGCTGACAAAGATGTTTACCAAGAATAGCAGATTTCTATTACTGTGTAGAAGTGGTGCCACCTACAGTACCTGGTCAGACAGCCATCCTTCTTCCTGGCCACTCCACTGCCTTCTGAGAAATCCTGTGACAACCTTGAAAAGTTAATGTGACATGAATTCCCGCTCACACAGGCCATTTAAGAACCTGGACATCCCAGCTAAACTGGTGTTTTTATTTCCCCTGTTGCCACTGTGGAGAAGTGACAGAATGAAAAACCTCCCAAAAGACATTAGTAAGCAATGTTATTACTGAGCAATCATACTCAGGAAGTGTCTGTATCAGCCCATTGACTGTAAAGGACGTGCAAGTAATTGCTTAACCTAGCCACAGGTACTAGAGCACTGAGATTTGATAACTTCCATTCTTGCTCAGATATACCATTTTGTTCACTATTTTCTGTGGCCTTTGTTGTGACTAATCTGTGTAACTGAACCTAAAAATTTGTGGGAGCAGAATCTCACTGTATTTGGTGTAGCTGAGATGGAGTTAACTTTCCCCATAGCAGCCCTCACAGTGCTGTGCTCTGCATTGGTATCTAGAAGGGTGTTGATAACACACCAGTGTTTTGGCTCTTGCTGAGCAGCGCTAACACAGCATCAGCACCGGGAAAGATCTTGGAAAGACACACAACTGGGACAGCTGACTCAAACTGACCAAAGGGATACTCCATACCATACGACTTTTGCTAAGATATGAAAGTTAAAAAAAAGAGGTGGAAGGTGGGGGAGGGTGGAATTTATTATTTACAATATTTTCCTTCCAGAGCAAAAGCTACATGTGCTGAAGTCCTGCTTCCTGGGAAGTGGCAGGACACTGCTTTCTGATGAGAAGTAGAGGATAAAATCTTTGGAGTTTTTTCTTTGCTTTGTGTGTGCAACCTTTTGCTTTTGCTTTAGTAAAGTGCTTTATCTCAACCTACAAGTTGTTCATCTATTTTCTCTCTCCTATCTAGCTGTGAAGGGGGAGTGATGGAGTGTCTTGGTGGGCACCTGGTTGATGTCAAGCCAAGGTCAACCCCCCATGTCAACCACAGGGGGTCTGCAGTGGAACTAGTTTAACATCTTCTTCTATTTAAATCATTCAGAGGGATCTATACAAGTTGACACAATCAGTCTAAGCTAATCTTACATTATTCAGTGAAGACAAATGCAAAATACTGCACTCAGGGAGGAAGAGCTCCTTGTAAGAATCCATCCTAGGGCTGACCACCTGGGAAGCAGCTCTGTGGGAAAGGCTCTGGGGCTCCTGGTAGGCAGTGAGCTGAGCTGCCAGCAGCATTTGGGGAGGTGTTACCAAGATCATGGCCAGTTGACTGAGGGAAGGGATTATTCACAGTTTTGAGTCTCCCAGCATGGGAAAGATGTTGATAAACTGGTTCTGGTTCAGCACATGAATCATCAATAATCTCATGAACTGGCCACACTGAGTCTTTATTGAATGCATGTCTACCAAGTCATGTTATCTTCTTCCATATGGAAAAAGACGAAACAAGGGTGACATTGATGTATGCATCTGCTCTGTTAAAGCAACATTTATATGATGCCTTTCTTGGTTGTTACAATAGCAATCCATTTTAACTGTGGATAAGGGAGATGTTTGTGTGTTGAACAATACCTTTCACAGGACACACACAAATACTCTGAATGTTCAGAGCTCCCTATTTACCCTTCAAATGTGTTTCTAAAGCCTGAAAAATGAGAACATTTGAAATAGAAAGATGAGAAGAATGCAAAAAGCAGTGTCTAAAGAAAGCAAACCACACTGTGCTTACCTTAGGAAGCTGCCAGTATATCAACAATGAGTTTGGACAAATAGTTCAGGTCATACTGAACACTATGATAAAGCTGAGGCAATAGCACAGAAAATGGAGGAACTTTAAATTGAAGAATCCTGGAGATTTGTTTTAGTCACGGCTACAGTGTGATTTCTAAAGCTAATGTACAACACTGGTAACCTTAAATATGTGTTTAGGCGCAATTTGAAATCAGAAGACCCCAGTGAGTCTGAGAGAGAGGATTATGGTTCATAGTCATTTAAACAGAATCTGAATTTTATTATGGTTATAGTAATTGGCATATTTTTATGGATTCATTTTTTAATTTGGCACCCACTCAGACTTCATTGCTTATGCTACAGTAGTAGTATGATGGATTACTGTGTTTTTTCCATTATTATTAAATTTAATTATTTTTGCTCATGTACCCAGATGTGAATAACGTCAAGAGTTCTAATCTAATAATACAGATTGTTTGGAAAATATGAGCTGTCAATTAAAGGCATTTTGTAATGGAAACGATAAAAGAGTCATTAATGAGAAGTAGTTTGCCTTCTTATGTACTGACTTCAGTTAATCAAAGGTACTTTGAAATTGAAATCATTAATTAACTTTGCTTGGTTTTGTACTGATCAAGCACTTTCAGAGTTGCTGAAAATCTGTGAAATTAGGTTCTTCTGTAAAAGAAATCAAAATTAATGTGGATTTTTCCAAAGCTATTTTATTCTTTCCTTCGAATAATGAATTATACATACATTTCTTCCAATGTTGTAGAAGAAACAGGCAAAGTTAAGCTGTAAAATTGTTGCACTCCATTTTTAATGGCACCTCATTTATATTTTACAGGGTCATGCAATAGATAATGAAATACATCAGTACAATGTATACGTTTTTTTCTTATTTTCCTGTAATAATTTAACTGGTGCCTTGATGCTCAAAACAAATTTAAAACTAAGACTCTGTAAAAAATTTATTGAGAAACAGGAAAGCTATATGATCAGATCTCTGACATGATAGTTCTGCAAATCAATCTTTCTAACAAAGGTGTACTTCTCGCCTCTTTCCAGTTCTCCAGCATGAATTTTACACAGAGAGAGAGCGATGCAGGTCAGTACAAAGTGTTATATTTTACCTTCCCTCTTTCTTCTATTGTTCCTGGACAGAATTTCTACTGGTTGAAAACATCATTGCACCTGCTGCACAGTTTTTACTTAAGTGTGACAAAATGACTATGCTCTATTTTTAAGGAAGGGGTTTCTTCAGAAAATGGTTTTGCTTTTTTTACCACCAGAGGACTGTGAGCTTACATTTTAAATTTTGTAGCTGTAGAGGCCCAGAGAAGTTGATTTTAATCACCGGGTGGATTGTGGTGGTGCATTCCAAAGTGATTCCACTCCCCGCCTTTCCCCCTCCCCCCCTCCGCCCCCGGGCTTCACTAAGATCTAAAAAATGCTTTTTAGGCCTCAGACTTGATGAAATAGCACCTAGACCAAGCCTCCCTTGAACTTATCAGAAACAGTCTGTTCCCAGGTACCAAAAGGTGTCTCACAAGTGAGCACCTGGTTTTTAATGAAGGACCTTGGAAACTTACTTTTCTTTCCCGAATAACAAGCCAAGTGGGATAATACTTTTGTTACTGAACCTCTAAAGAAAGCTACTGACTCAAATTGCAGCCAGGATGGAAAATTACTTTGACTAAAGCCCACTGTCTAATGATCCTACAAATGGCAGTCCAAAGTGATACCTCTGAGCTCGCAGGTCCCAGAAGAGATGAGGCTAATGTGTATGTCTCAGCCACTGAAAACCAGATGGCTGTGGAGTCAACCAAGGACTGCCAGGAATAATAGACAACAATTGGTAATAACCAAGGCCTATTGATATTAACATGCTGTGAGAAAGACCAAGATTTGGCTGGAGAAGGGGGGCCAAACAGAAATAAGGCAGCACTTTTCCATGAGACAGGACCACAGTATAGTACAGTGCAAGCGCAGAAATGAGGCCAAGAAGTGGGTACGGACTACAGGGTGTGATTAAGATTCCCAAAGACCCTCAAATCCATCTGATCCATTTCCAGAAAGGCCTGAAAAAATGGACTGTACATGATAACTAATTTACATAGAAAATGGAAAACCTGTATTCAGGGCAGAGAAACCTGTACATAAAAATGTACCCTCCCAAGTCAAGGAGGTGTCCCCAGGACCCTGGACATCTCATCAGCCAGACCAACACAGCTGCATCTATGCTTATCAACTGGATTGATGCTGGAACCAGGACTGGTGATCTCGTTTTCTCTCTCTTTTCCTCTTCCTTGTTCTTTCTGTCTTTCTTTCTTGAATTCATATCTCATTATGTAATTTCTCTCTTCCTTACACCCCACCCCTTTAACCAAAAAAGCACTGATGTGCTTATATGGACTAATGGACTTATATAGTCATGGACTAATATTCCAATTTCCATGTGTAACTTCCTAATTCCTAATGGTTTGTTGTAGTTTCCTTTGACCACAAGCATTTACAAATCTTAGGCGCTTCCTTCTCCTGAATAGTGGGTTGTCACAAAGGGTTCATATGTTTAAATGTGTATAATAAACTTGTTTTATGCTTTATAATTTCAGTCTGAGAGAGAAAATTTTATTTTTGCTTCAAAATGTTTAGGAAAAAAAACCCCACCAATATTCCCTAGTTCTTACAGGATAAGCAGCCAAATTACACTGCCTATCCAGCTTTTAGTCTGAGGGGGGAAAAATGGAAACATGTACAGAACAGTTATAAATGTTACCAGTTAAAATTAAGCAAAGTTAAGCTACGCATAAATTCATAACAAATTGAAAATGGCTATGAGAAAAGCAGTTGGAAATTTGATCCCAGAGATACAATCATACATCCCTTATCTAGTAAGGAGTTTTCCTAGGTATGCAACGCACAACTTAAACTACAAAGATCTTCATGTAGGATCTGTTACACAGAAAGAACCAAAAGCCTTTGCCTTTCCATGGCAGTAATAGCAGTTGAAAGGGCTCAGCAGTATGACAGGGAAAATGTGCACCTTTTATTTCTCACAGAGTTAATCACATTCTGCAAGGTCACAGGTTGACAATAAAAGATTCTTAAAAGCTTTTGGCAAAAGGGATGAATAAAATGCTTCTCAAAATTTGTGTTCATTTCAACTGTAACATAATTGCTGTAATTCTACCATGTTGATAAGAGGATAGCACAAAGCACCAATGACGGATACGTTC
This sequence comes from Sakesphorus luctuosus, assembly GCA_013396695.1. Taxonomy (NCBI): domain Eukaryota; kingdom Metazoa; phylum Chordata; class Aves; order Passeriformes; family Thamnophilidae; genus Sakesphorus; species Sakesphorus luctuosus. The sequence goes on from VWZD01005134.1 coordinate 698,389, forward strand.
TGTAAATGGCCTTGGATTTACTGTCAGCATGTCTATGCTCTTCATGAGGAATGACAATAATATTCTGTGTGGATAAATAAACCTGACTATACACAACCTTGGAGTCTTTGGGGATGATTTTTTGATCTTGATAGATTTTAAATGAAGTAACATTTCAGTCATTTTAATAAATTTTAAAAATTTAATGTAATATTGGATTGTGACTATGGAACTCTGTAAAATGACTTTAAAAAGCTCCTGCAAATGTGTTATTGACCATTAAGTACTTACAAGAATTTCTATGTGCCTTTTTACATTCTTTACTGCTTGACTGCATTACTACTGAGCTCTGAAAAATGTCTTCATAAGATTACATAATGTAGTTGTAACTATAAAAGCATGTGATCTGACTGACCATATTGACACATATGTGTGTTTAGCACAGCTTGACTATGATCTTAATTGGAAAGAGCATGTTCCTGAAGTCATAGTAATCTTAGCTCTGATATTATGAGCCATGTCTTTTTCCATTTTTCAGAATAAGCCTATCTTTAAGGTGACATATCAGCTCTTATTATGTCAGTATGCCAGATTATACAATGTAAGTGATTGTGGCATGCCAGACCTGGTAGGTATGAATCAGAAAGGACTTCCTAATACAGTGTAAAAGTTTCCAGTATTTCTCCTCCACCACAAGTATGTCCTGTTGTATTGAAACTCAATATAAACTGATGCAATCATTATTTGTCAGCACATGTAGGCACTAGCCAGTCTCCAACATTTTCTGTGCACAGTGAGATACTTCCTTGGTTGATCTTTCCTATGTTGCGCACAAGGAGAACTAGAAAATCTGAGTCATAAAGGTCCAAGTTTCCCATTCCATGCTTACATGCATGCCCCTGTTCTGTGCCAAGGGATAGCCCTGAACAAACATACTCCAGCATTTTTTTATGAAGTTGTATTAAAATGAACATACTCTAGTAGGTTTTTTCTGAAGATGTTTTAAAGCTGGCAGGTTTAGTGCCTTGGTTTTGCTTTTGTTGTTTTTTGTTGTTACTTTTCTTGTTTGTTTGGGGTTTTCTGTTAGGTTTTGGGTTTTGTTATTGTTCTTTTGTGAGTGTGTGGTTTTGTTTTTTGTTTTTATTTTGGTGGGGTTTTTTTGTCGTTGTTGATTGTTTTTTTGTTTTTCCATTGGGCTTAGTCCATTCCTTCCCAGAAGTCTAGTATGTTGCACCTGCAGGTAGAGCTTGAAATCTAAAGGAATAGGAATTCTAATACACTTTCTTTTCTGAGGCACATTTCCCAGAAGACATTCTTCTTCCTAACACCTGTCTCCAGATAACAGCAGCCCTTCATACCTCATTAGGGCAAGTTGCTGAAAGCATTTTAATCATCCAGATTACTAGAACCTATATCTAAATGCAAGGAGGACACAGCAGACACACATTAAAAAGCAAAGTAAGAAAGCAAAATGACCAAGAAGAATGAAGTCACATTTTACCAGGGGTGTTTTGGTTTATATTCTAACTGTTTCATCCATAACTGAACACTGTGCTAAAGATCAAATGCTACAGATAAATGGTGATTTGATTGTGTAGAAACAAATAACACATCCCAGAGCTTAAGGGTATTTCTTCAAGCTGCGAGGAGTCTGTGATGAAATTTCACAGTATATATGGTGTGTGATCAGTGCCACTTAAGCTAGGATGGAGACTCAGAGAAGAGCCTTCAAAACTATTCTTATTTTAACTAGATTCAGTGGATCTACTTACAGTAAGGAAGTAATCTCAAATTTTGCTGTGATAGGCCTTGTGGACTCTAATTGTTTATTTGACAGCATAGCAGATGTACCAAACATACAGCAAGTGTCTATGGAAGGAACAGAGTGTGTAAAACTTTCTTGGCAGTAACTCAAAAGCTTCCTCACAAGTTTTCTTTCACCCCTACCCAAAGCAGCTTATTATGTCATACTGAGAAAATTGCTTCGGCCTATTTGATCTTTCATCATCCCTTAGACATCTGTATCTTGCCAACTGTAATCCTCTCTCCAAAGTTTTTCTGGACCATTCAGTCAACAGTTCTACCCTTTCCCCTGTTGTATTGGGTTTGCCAGGCCAGATTTTGGTATTTGGAGGGCTACAAGAGTAGCTTCTCTGAAAAACTGCTAGAAGCCTTTCTCACGTCCAACAGAGCCGATGCCAGTCAGCTCCAAGATGAACCTGCTGCTCACCAAGGCTGAGCCCATCTCTGGGATAACATTTGGGGAGAAAGACTGGGGGGGAAAAAAAGCAATGGAAAGAGAGCAGAGAGAATATGTGAGAGAAACAACCCTGCAGACACCAAGGTCAGTGAAGGAGGAGGGGAGGAGGTGTTTCAGGTGCCAGAGCAATGATTCCCCTGCAGTCCATGGTGCAGAACATGGTGGACCAGGCTGGCCCCGCTGCAGCCCATGGATATCCACAGTGGAGCAGAGATCCACCTGAAGCCCATGGAGGACCCCACACCAGAGCAGGTGGATGACCAAAGGAGGCTGTAGTCCCATGGGAAGCCTGTGCTGGAGCAGGTTCCTGGCAGGACCTGTGGACCCATGAAGAGAGAGGAGCCCACACTGGAGCAGGTTTTCTGTCAGGACTTGTGACCCCTGTGACCATGCTGGAGTAGCCTGTTCCTGAAGGACTGCATTGCATGGAATGGGCCATGCCAGAGCAGTTCATGAAGAACTGCAACGTGCGGAAAGAACACACTTTGAGGAAGTTCAATGAGGACTGTCTTCCATGGAGGAGACCACATATCAGAGTAGGGGAAGAGTATGAGGAGTCCTCCTCTGAGGAAGAGGGAGTAGTAGAGACATGTGATGAACTGACCACAACTCCCATTCCCCACCCCACTGTGTCTCCAGGGAAAGGAAGTAGGGAATTCAGAAGTGAAGTTGAGCCCAGGAAGAGGGTGGGGTGTGGGTAAATGTGCTTTTGAGATTTGGGGTTTTTTTCTCTTCACTCAACTCTGATTAGATTAGTAATAAACTAATTTCCCCAAGTTGAGCCTGTTTTTCCCGTGGCAGTGACTAGTGAGTGTTCTCTCCCTGTCCTCATCATGACTCACAGACCTTTCATTATATTTTGTCTCTCCTGTCCTGCTGAGGAGGAGAGAGAATGGATTTGGAGGGCACCTGATATCCAACAAGGGTCCACCCACCACACCTGTCTCTGATCCAGAAAATCATTATGCTACTCTGTCCTCTATTACCTAACAAAACTGTCAAGTGACTCCTTTGACTGCTTTCCCATTTTTCTTATCTAGATCTTTTGGGCTGCCTAACAGTTCTTGGATCTCTCTATGGAACTGTATCAACCCCCTGCAACAAAAGTTCTATCAAATCCCTTCGTAGTGACCTCCTTCACAGCTCTAGAAAGTCCAGCCACCTTGTTTTGCCCATTTTTTAATATGCTTAATTGTTCTAGGTGCCAGCAGGTTACTTCAGTTCAGCTTAGGTACCCTACTCTACCACAGGCACTCCAATGACATTTGTCTATTGATTATGACTACGGTAAGGAGAAAACTGGTACAAAGAACAGAGCCATAGGGAGCTACCAGGTCTCTCCAGACTCAGTGAAATATGATTTAAGCTGGTAAAAGTGTGTCAAACCCACAATCTTTCTGCATTCCTTTGTAATAATGGCCAATCTTCGCGAACGAAGATTTTGGGAAGGGCTCACCCCACGTGGGTGTGCCCTCCGAGCCTGCGCAGTGGATGTTTTAGGTGAGGCTCAGCGTGCGCAGAGCTGGCCCCACCGTTTAAGTCCTAAGGTTCATTTGCCACGGCCGAGCGAGCTTGGACAGTGACACTGAGGTCCTTAGGACTATCTACAGTACCCAGTACTAACCGGGGCTGACCCTGCTTCACATCCAAGATCTGATCTTGGGATATGACGGGATCGGATGGCAGGGAGGCATTGAACTGCCTGGGCGGTCCGTACACTGAGACTTGAACTCACGACCTAGGAGCCGGAGTCGGGAGTACTCTCCACTACGCCACAGGACCGCCTGCATTCCTTTAACACAGTCCAAAAGCACCCAACAAAAGCAATCTTCAACAAGAACCTTGAAAGTAACAAGCCCATGTGTGATGTTTTCCTGGGGTTTGCCTCTCCCATTACTTTCTTTCAACTGAATTAGGAATATAGACCGATTTTGTAGAAAAAACCTCATTTTATTTTTCATACAAAACAATCTTTGGAACGTATTTTCTTTCTTTGTCAGATACTACTGTGATATGCTAGGGACATCATTTCTTACACAGCCTTATGATCCTCCACAAAAATAAGGTATTTTCTTATTTTCTCAGCATCTTTTTGAGTAGAAAACAAGAACAAAGACTGCTGGTGCAGTGAAGTGCTACAGCTGAGTTGCTTCAAAAGTTATTCCAATTCCAAGACTATCTCTGCTTGATAATCCCAGAGAAATACCTACAAAAATAAATGTTGGTAGTGTTTTTCTTTCAATTACTTTGTTAAGTTATAAGTTTAGAAATGTGAGTTCTGCAATTTCCAGAGAATTGAAATCTTGGGCCTTTTTAGTACATCCCTGCTAAGGACTTTTTTTTAATCAAAGACTGTTGTAAGTTTAAAAAAGTAGTGTCAGTTCAATGTGACAATAACGAACTCTTTTCAGCCTTGTAAAACTAATAGATTTCTGTGAAGGTGTATCTTAAAGGACTAAAAAGCAATTACATTAATTCCCTGTGCCTGAAGCAACCTCTTTAAATTAAAGCTCTCATTTGAGTAAATATCAAACTATTTTCAAAAACAGGTCAAACTGTTTGCTATGGAGAAATACAAGGCATTTAAAAGCTAAGGTAATAACATTTTCTTAGTTCCATGAGAGTTTATGTGAAAAAACTCCAACCTGATTTATCAGAGTAACCTGAAAGAGGCCATCTGAACAAACCATCACCAATACTGGCACAAGAGGTAAAGGTAGCAGTCTCTCTGAGAGTGAGGCAAGAGTTTTCTCAGGAGAGTCAGCCTAGAATGTATCTCACCTTCTATGCAAGGTGCTGATGCCTCTCTCAGGTTTGAGATAACTTTCAGTGTCACACCTGTGACACTTAAGTCAATGCCCACTGAAGGAGGCAGCCTGGCCTCTGCCAGACCCCAGCCAAAGGTAGATTCACCTCCATCAGCGTCTGCTGGCAGAAGGACATCAGCTGAAATCTGGGGCTGATGCCTTGTGCAAAAATTCCATTACTTACCACAGTAATAGGTAGAAATTCTTGCTTCTTACCAACCTCTCCTCTGGGATTTGTCCAACTGAGGGTGAAGGAGCCAGGCTGAGTATCAGGGAGGCAGAGACCAGTATGCTGGGCATGAGGGGAAGTAGCTACTGAGGTTACCAAAGCTGGCTTAGGCCAGCCGTCTGGGTCCCCAGAAAAAGGGGAAAAAGGTAGAAAAAAACCTTAGGCAATCTTAGAATCTTCAGGCTTAACTGATGAAGAGGAGACAGTGTTAACTGAAGAGAATCTGACAGAAGGAATATTCTTCCATTCGTAAAAGTAATAAGGCAGGAAATTTCTTACAGCTAATTTAACTCCTTTTCCCCTCTGTCAGAACACAGATTTGTACAATAGATGCAGAATGATTAAGATCTCTGAAGAAGAAAAGGATAATATTAAATCAAAAGACAGTTTGTGAAAGAAATTAAAAGCACAAATGAGACCTGAACATGCTTTCTAGTAAGGTATAAATGTGCTATGTTTTTCATTTGTTTCTCTCTGATTTCTAACTCAAAAAACATAGTTCAGGAGCCACCATGTACAAGATACATTTTGAGAGTAGTTCACTGGCACCTCTGGAGAAAAATCTATCTCCCACTACACTGCCTATAATCTTATATATATCCATAAGACTTTTTTGTGTGGACTGACATATGATAAACAGAAACTACCCCATCATAAATCTTTTCCTGTTTTGTCCTTCTGTCTGTCATCTAAAGGACAGGTACCTCTACCATGCAGAAAAGAACATTTTTGATGGGTTAGAATTGTCCAAAACTAGTGTCTGAAGCTGGGCTTTACACCCTGTTTAGTGGCTCAGAATGAATAAGAAAACTTCCTCAACATTTAAGTTTTATAAGGACATAAAAATTAATTATTTTAGTCATTCCTCTAATTAATATCTTCATTTATTGTGTTTAGTACACAACATATCTATGTTCATACAAACCTAGATTTTTCAAATGTAACACTATGAGCTCATCAGAAAAATAGGGTCTTACTAGTAACCCTAGTCCCTTAACAAGGTCAAATCCCCCCTCATATAAGAAACCAACATTTCATGTGCCATCAAAAGCTATTATTCGCATACAGCTGTTCATATTCAAACATGCAAGTTCACCTTTTCATTTCAAATTTTCCTTTGTAAACTTCTCCCTCAGGGTGAATTAATGGAACTATTTGTCTGCTGACTTGAAATATAGTACCAAGAGCACAAAGCCATAAATAGTAGTAGTTTTACATCATCTGAAATACAAGTTGACTTTATATCCCAGATTTTTTTTCCCTTAATAGATTTGTGAATTCCAGACTGCATCAGTTCTGCACATGGGCAAAATCTGCTAGCTGCTTTGCTAACATTGGTATGTACAGGATGCTGCCTACTGAGAGAGGAGAGTGCCAAGGGACTTCTGATCACTTCTTATGTTCAGCAAAATGGCATATATCACTCACAGGACTGAGAAGGAAAAACAATAGAATATCTCACATGACAAATTGAAAAAAATTTTGAGAGCACTTGTGGGATACTTCAGGTGTTTATGCTCATGGTTCACTAATTTAATCTACACAACTTCAGCAATTATGCTTTTTGCAATAAAATAGTCACATTTTATGAGGAAAAGTGGACATGGTTTCTCTGCAGCACATAAGTATAGACCAATAATTATTGTGATTTATTAATATTTTCTTCAATTTCAATAAGCTTTAAAAGTAAAACGCTATTAAAAAAACCCAAACAAACAACTTAGAATGAGCCATACATACCACACTGCTGAGAAATTAAGGGTTAGCAGCAGCAATTCAGTGCAGAAAAAAATTGAATTAACCTTTCCCTCCTCAAGGGATGAGATCAAAATAGCTCATTCTGGAATACAATATCTCTGGAGCAGATAACACAATATTTTGGACTAGAAGTTCGCAAAGGAAGATAAGGGAAGGTTATAAGGAATCAATCTGAGGTTGAGCATAGTGGAGTATGGGGAAGTTGTGAGACAGGGGGAGCCCTGTTTTGAAGATGCAGCTGATGGTGAAATTAGGCGCACAGACTGTGAGAAAAAAGGGCCCTTCGTTAAGTGTTGGGTTATTTCCTTCAGCAGCAACCATCACCACTTTCAAATTTGTTCTTCCAGCCTGCCTAAGCCTCAAAGTATCAACCCAGGTGTCTTCCATTGCACTTTACATTGGTTGCATAATTAAGACCATTGGCATTTTGCCCTGAACTGCTCTTGGGCTCTCTGGGAACCTGCTCCCTGCTAACAGATCCTCTTGCACCTCTGCATTCTCTTTATCTGAAAATTTTCCTTTGTTTTAGTGCTAGGTTAACCTTGGTTGGCTGCCGGGTGCCCACCCAGCTGCTCCCTCACTCTCCCTCCTCCACAGAACAGGGGGGGAATATTAAGTGAAAAAGCCTGTGGGTCAAGATAAAGACAGGGAGATAACTGTGGCATTCGACTTACAATATCTGGAATGGAAAAAGTCCTGTCAGAAGTGGAATTGGGAAGAAAATGAAGAAGCTAACTCTAATGCCTTAAAAACAGAGGGGTTTAATGTTGTTTAAATGTACAAAATGGAGTCTATTGTTCTTTTTTTGCCAAGTCACCCTTCTTTTTCCCCAAATCCCCTGAGTTGCCCTTATCTCCCACTTTGGAATTTCTGCAGTGTCCTTGAGGAACGCTCAGAAAGTTTTCTCATTGGCCTATATCTAACCCTTTCTATTGGTTGTTAACCCTCGTATCCTATTGGTGAAAATCCAAAGCCCCTCGGGATTCCTATTGGTCATATCCTGATCCCCCTTGAACCCATAAATACCCCCTTCTGTTATCAATAAAGCTCTCTCTCTCTCATCCCTCTCCTGTGGTCCCTGTGTGGTCCTTGCGGGCTCCCTGTGGGCTACGTGGCTGGGGGCAATGGGGGAAGCACACTCCTCTAGGTAATGGGCTAAGCCAGGGGCCTAGAGACCCACTCAACCACTGCAGATCACCTAGCAGTTATTGTCAAGGGCAAAACAGACTCAGTTTGATGAAAATTAGTGTCCATTATTGACAATTAAAAACAGAGTAAGATGGTGAGAAACAGAAACACTTCTGCCTTACTCCTCCCTTCTTCCTAGGCTAAACTTCACTCCTTCATTCCTGACTTTCCACCATTCTACCTGCCCCATGAATGAGGAAGGGTGGGTGGGGAATGGGACTTTGTGGTCAGTTTGTAACAGCTTCTCTAATGAATTCAGTGTATTCAGCTTCATAATGTCAGCAAGACTCCTGTGTGCGAAATGACCAGAGGGCAGAGGACTATGATACTGGGTGTAAGTTGAAGAAGAAAAACAAAAAAAAAAAGTATGATTCCCTAATAAATCTGACAGTTACTTTTATTCTTAAGATNTCAAATTTTCCTTTGTAAACTTCTCCCTCAGGGTGAATTAATGGAACTATTTGTCTGCTGACTTGAAATATAGTACCAAGAGCACAAAGCCATAAATAGTAGTAGTTTTACATCATCTGAAATACAAGTTGACTTTATATCCCAGATTTTTTTTCCCTTAATAGATTTGTGAATTCCAGACTGCATCAGTTCTGCACATGGGCAAAATCTGCTAGCTGCTTTGCTAACATTGGTATGTACAGGATGCTGCCTACTGAGAGAGGAGAGTGCCAAGGGACTTCTGATCACTTCTTATGTTCAGCAAAATGGCATATATCACTCACAGGACTGAGAAGGAAAAACAATAGAATATCTCACATGACAAATTGAAAAAAATTTTGAGAGCACTTGTGGGATACTTCAGGTGTTTATGCTCATGGTTCACTAATTTAATCTACACAACTTCAGCAATTATGCTTTTTGCAATAAAATAGTCACATTTTATGAGGAAAAGTGGACATGGTTTCTCTGCAGCACATAAGTATAGACCAATAATTATTGTGATTTATTAATATTTTCTTCAATTTCAATAAGCTTTAAAAGTAAAACGCTATTAAAAAAACCCAAACAAACAACTTAGAATGAGCCATACATACCACACTGCTGAGAAATTAAGGGTTAGCAGCAGCAATTCAGTGCAGAAAAAAATTGAATTAACCTTTCCCTCCTCAAGGGATGAGATCAAAATAGCTCATTCTGGAATACAATATCTCTGGAGCAGATAACACAATATTTTGGACTAGAAGTTCGCAAAGGAAGATAAGGGAAGGTTATAAGGAATCAATCTGAGGTTGAGCATAGTGGAGTATGGGGAAGTTGTGAGACAGGGGGAGCCCTGTTTTGAAGATGCAGCTGATGGTGAAATTAGGCGCACAGACTGTGAGAAAAAAGGGCCCTTCGTTAAGTGTTGGGTTATTTCCTTCAGCAGCAACCATCACCACTTTCAAATTTGTTCTTCCAGCCTGCCTAAGCCTCAAAGTATCAACCCAGGTGTCTTCCATTGCACTTTACATTGGTTGCATAATTAAGACCATTGGCATTTTGCCCTGAACTGCTCTTGGGCTCTCTGGGAACCTGCTCCCTGCTAACAGATCCTCTTGCACCTCTGCATTCTCTTTATCTGAAAATTTTCCTTTGTTTTAGTGCTAGGTTAACCTTGGTTGGCTGCCGGGTGCCCACCCAGCTGCTCCCTCACTCTCCCTCCTCCACAGAACAGGGGGGGAATATTAAGTGAAAAAGCCTGTGGGTCAAGATAAAGACAGGGAGATAACTGTGGCATTCGACTTACAATATCTGGAATGGAAAAAGTCCTGTCAGAAGTGGAATTGGGAAGAAAATGAAGAAGCTAACTCTAATGCCTTAAAAACAGAGGGGTTTAATGTTGTTTAAATGTACAAAATGGAGTCTATTGTTCTTTTTTTGCCAAGTCACCCTTCTTTTTCCCCAAATCCCCTGAGTTGCCCTTATCTCCCACTTTGGAATTTCTGCAGTGTCCTTGAGGAACGCTCAGAAAGTTTTCTCATTGGCCTATATCTAACCCTTTCTATTGGTTGTTAACCCTCGTATCCTATTGGTGAAAATCCAAAGCCCCTCGGGATTCCTATTGGTCATATCCTGATCCCCCTTGAACCCATAAATACCCCCTTCTGTTATCAATAAAGCTCTCTCTCTCTCATCCCTCTCCTGTGGTCCCTGTGTGGTCCTTGCGGGCTCCCTGTGGGCTACGTGGCTGGGGGCAATGGGGGAAGCACACTCCTCTAGGTAATGGGCTAAGCCAGGGGCCTAGAGACCCACTCAACCACTGCAGATCACCTAGCAGTTATTGTCAAGGGCAAAACAGACTNACCCTCGTATCCTATTGGTGAAAATCCAAAGCCCCTCGGGATTCCTATTGGTCATATCCTGATCCCCCTTGAACCCATAAATACCCCCTTCTGTTATCAATAAAGCTCTCTCTCTCTCATCCCTCTCCTGTGGTCCCTGTGTGGTCCTTGCGGGCTCCCTGTGGGCTACGTGGCTGGGGGCAATGGGGGAAGCACACTCCTCTAGGTAATGGGCTAAGCCAGGGGCCTAGAGACCCACTCAACCACTGCAGATCACCTAGCAGTTATTGTCAAGGGCAAAACAGACTCAGTTTGATGAAAATTAGTGTCCATTATTGACAATTAAAAACAGAGTAAGATGGTGAGAAACAGAAACACTTCTGCCTTACTCCTCCCTTCTTCCTAGGCTAAACTTCACTCCTTCATTCCTGACTTTCCACCATTCTACCTGCCCCATGAATGAGGAAGGGTGGGTGGGGAATGGGACTTTGTGGTCAGTTTGTAACAGCTTCTCTAATGAATTCAGTGTATTCAGCTTCATAATGTCAGCAAGACTCCTGTGTGCGAAATGACCAGAGGGCAGAGGACTATGATACTGGGTGTAAGTTGAAGAAGAAAAACAAAAAAAAAAAGTATGATTCCCTAATAAATCTGACAGTTACTTTTATTCTTAAGATTTCTTTTCAGAGAGATCGAAAAACGAATATTCTAAAAATCCATTAATGGAAAATGGATGAAATGATGCTGTTCTATTTCTTTTCTGTATTTTCATGAATGTTTTTGAGAGTGTTGCTTTTGACCTTTCAGATAAAATGAGAATTAATAAATGACAGTTTCCCTATATTTTCATAGTTTATATTTTAGATTCTTATATTTATTTAATATAAACTTTACACTTCAGTATTACATGTATTTATAGCAAACCAGATGTCTGTCCTAAAAGTCTGAAACACTCAAGAGGAAGCTGCCTTTTTGCACTACAGAATGAGTTATAATTACCACAAACCAGAGAATGAACTGTATTGTTAACCAGCAGACAGCATGAATACATGTCTGGTTAATTTATGATCTTGAATCCAGGAGAAATAGCTCAAGAAATTGTTTCACTTTCCAAGGAAGAAGTTTTTGCAGCATGCTGTTTTATGGTTTAAATGCTATTACTTTTTGTTGCACAATGATTGATGAAACCAATATACAGTCATTTATGTATTGGTAGATTAGACTTGGAGAAAGCCACAAAAAATAGTTTGCTTCCTGTAACTGCAGTCTGAAAAAACCCTAAAGCCTCCAAACAGTAGAACTCTACTTATGACCTTTCTAGAGCGATTAACTTTTGTTTGTCTGACTTCTGCTTATTCCAGAAGATTCACAAAACTTAATTTCATTACTTGTCTTAGAGTCTTCTATTTGTTTATGTGAGAACCTGGCCAAATGTTCTATTGAACTACTTTGTTATGAGTTCTATTTCACAAGAAACTCAATATCTTCTTTCCAATAGCAAACAAAAATTGGGTTGGATATTATATTTGCAACTGAAATAGCCATAGCTAATTTAGTTATTGTTAATGGAGTTCAATAATCCTGTACAATTCTTTTGCTTCCTACGTGTACTGCACTAAATAGTGTGCACTTTAAAATATTTAGTTGACAAACTTCAGTAAAATCAAGCATTTACACTTCAGCCTAGTTTATATAAACTGTAATTTATGGTTTGAGCCTAAGGTTTGAGCATAAAGAATATGCATATATAGATATATCTCAAGAATAAATAATAAAAAACAAGTGGAAAACAGTGACATTATTTATGTTTCATAAAATAAGCCATACACTTTTTAGTCTCTATTTCTGTTTGTCTGGAATATAGTTTTACATCACTTCTCTCATTCTTTCATAAATACCTCTCAAACATGGAGATACGTAATGTACTTTTAGATAAACTTAACCTGATAAACCATTTGCTGAGAAAGACAGGTAGATACCTGTTCTCTTTAAATGGTCAAGACAGGGTGGGTTTTAAATGTTTCATGTAATGTGCAAAGTTCAACCTTTAAATCTACCCCCATGCAAATTACTTGTATTAATACCTCCTTGTTACAGAACTCATGGAAAAAGAGCAAAGCAAAGACTGTATTTGCTGGAAGGATTAATCTCACATAAAATTTGGTCTGTGCAATCCATCTATCTTCACAGTCTATACAGCAGTGCCTTTTTCACTGAAGAATTATCTGTCATACTCCATAATGAGGTGCACTTTCACAAGTATATAGTATAGATTTTTGTAACAGCACTTCATTGGTTTTGTAATCCTTTTTCCTTAAGAGCAGTCATCCTTTTATGAAATGTTCAATACTTTGGAAAACAGAAAGGTTATATGGCATTCAAGTTTCTTTTGTGGTCCTTCAGACTGCAGAGCCTGAAAAGTTTCTACAGCTTACTGCTTAAGGTTTACCTCTCCGCAGCTGTTTTCCTATTGTACACTGACAGGTACAATAAAAAACACCTCTGCTATGGGACTCATGCCCAAAAATAAATCAGTGATCTACTGTAATTTTTTATAGGGTAGAGGGGTTTTTTTCCTGGATTGAATAGCCTTCATTTCAGCTTCCCCAGCAGAAGAGGCAAGCTACTCGGATCATCTTGGTCAATGGTAAACAAAAGCTTAGCTTATGGTTGGAGGAATCTGAGGGAGTACTGCTATACCAAATCTACAGACAGGAGAAAAGATTGTTTTATAGGAACAATAAGCCCTGAAATCAGACTAATTCACACTTTTGATGCTTATGTCCATGAAAGAAATCTTTAAAATCATTTTTGCTGCAACTGTCTAATTTGGCAGGTTCTTAGTCCGCATAAGCACCAATGTTTTGACATTGCCAAAGGTCTCCTTCCATTTGCATTAGAAATTACTTCTGTCTTGACATCACTGCACAGAGCAAGGTAAATCCCACATTAAGTGCTCTTTGTCTATGCTTACCATTGAACAGGATCTGTGCTCACCACAGAAGACATATAAGGTATTGTGAACCTATCTCAAGTTTTAAACCCAGTGATTTCACACATGCACTTTTTTCCACAGTCTTAATTACCAATTGAGGTAACCTTGCAGAATACACTGAGACCAAAGCTGATTGAGAATATGTGTCCCTGTATCATTACCCTATTAACATTTTGAAGAAAATATTGACCATGTGTGAACATAACAGAAAATTAACATCAGCTGAACAAAATCTGACATTTTGAATAATTTTTCTTTGTAGGCTTAGATTGCTGTTTTTCATTAATGCAAACTTGGTGTTATGGGTTTAGCCAGGTAGGCCTAAATTTAGGCTTTAAAACTCAGATTTGGGCCTGAAATTGTCAGCTGCCTTGAGCTGGGCCGGGCTAGCTGGCAGCTGACCTCGTCTAGCCAATAGTATTTTATTCCACCCCATCTTACATCATCTCAATAGCAGTAAAGTCCAGTGTGTGGGTGTGGCTTGGGCAGTTCCACCATGGCTGAGGTGCAGGGAAGACGTGCTACCGGTATGATGCCCTGTTAGGCCTCGCTCCTGCTATTGCCACTCCTTGCCTTTTGTTTAAGTTCAGGGAAGTAGAAATATTTTGTTGTTACTCTTTCAATTTGTTGCTGGGTGTCTTTTGGTTTTGGAGTGCTTATGAATCTAGAGTAATACACTTTGTATTAATTGGGGAGTGGGAGGTTATTTCTTGTTGTATCTTGTTAAAACTTGTGTGAGAGTGTGTTATATTGTAGTTTTCTTTTAATTTTCTCTTTTCTGTATAAATACATGTAGTTAGTTTCAGAAGAAACCTGGTTTGGTTTTTTTCCCCTCTCCTTCTTCTTCCCTTTTCCCTTGGCTGGTTGCGGGGGTAGGAAGAACCTTTTCTCTGTTCTTGGGCAGTTGGCATTTTGCCAGCTCAAACTAAGACACTTGGTGTACTTCACAGCTGTTCTGGTTTAGCAACTGTAATCTGGTATAAAAGTTGTGTGGTGATGACTCTGTTTTCTTAAAGCCAGATGAGGAAATCAAGATTATTTTTTTTTTCTCAAAAGACTGAGATCTTTCCAAAACTGAAGAGGAGAAAACTGTGGGAAGGGAACCTAAAATCTTCATCTGAGATGAAAAGTTGGAATGAAAACTTTTTATTAGCTTTGTGCTCCCTGTTCCTCCTCAGCTCTAGCAACAAGTACCACCCTAGCTTGGAACTTTTTTTTTTTTAATTTAAAAGCTCAGTTGTTGAGCCTTTTCTGGGATCTGTCAGATGGGGTTTGCATTTCATTATACACAGTCCAAGGCTATGTATTTCAAGCTCTGGGATATTCTGATTGTCATAAAGAAAGAAGCAGAAGCCTCTTCATTCCCATCTTTGGAAGATGTTTCACTTTGCCTAATGAGTTAAAGAATTGCTGTGCAGAAAAGTAATGTAGATATCATGATATAAATTAACAAATTCATACAGGAAGAAATATCAAATAAATGTGGACCAAATGCTGCAATAATCTTTGCAGCAGGAACTGAAACCTGTGTCTCCTCCTCTCTACTAAAAGAGCTTAATGTCAAACTACAGCAATAGTTGATTTGGTTTGGAGACTTCTGCAAAATGTGAAACAGTTCTAGTTGTCATTTTCTTAAAAAACTGAGGTTACTGGTCTCTTACTAAAATTTGAGAATTAACCTCTTTTATGTACCTAGGCATGTGTTTGTCCACAGGACCAGATGAGCTAAGTCTGGTTCATCTGGCCAGGAGAATTACTCCTGAAGGTTCAAGATTCATGGGAAATAATTTACACTTCTCACCATTATGGTGCTAAAAAAAATTATCTGTATTATATAAATTAAGCATAGAATGATTCAGCTTTTCCACTACAGCTTAGGAAAGACATTGAAAGAAATGATTCCTTGATTCATCTTAATGGGAAACAAATTTGAAATCCTAATTAAAATGTGAAGTTCATCATTGCTAGCTGTTCAAATAATGATTAAAGAGCATGAAACAAAAAGGAAAGGTCTCACTGTGATAATGTGATTTTGTCATTAGTGCATTTTGGCATCATATGTGACTGGCCTTGGGTTATAAGTGGTTTGAGAATGCACAATCACTTATTTTTCAAGCTTCCTGGGACATAAATTTTACCTCCAGAATGGTCTGATTTCTAGTCCTAGTTGGCTGAATTTAAGAGCAAAGGAAGAAAAAACTATATTTGGAGGCAGCGCTCTTATAGAGTGCTTTAATTTACAGGCAATTTGGGTAATAATTTTTGCTGTCCATGAGAACCCATGCAGTATTTACACTATGAGAAATTTGCTTTTCACATATAGTTAATGTACTCTCCTTCCAAGGTAACTTGTTTGTTATGTTAAGTGTATAAAAATAAATATTTTGATATAAGGAAAAAGCTTTGGAAAGATTTATCTATGCTATGGTATTTTTATAATGATCTAATCTGTACATAATGTATATGCACATATACTTCAGCTTGGTATTTTCACTATACATATTCTATTACTGATGTACTGAAGTGTGTATTATATAGGAATATATAATTGCAAGTGACATAACTGAGTCATCCACCCAGTAATCTACAATTATGCAAGATCATGCAAGATCAAGTATATTAGATGTAACCCTTACACATCTGTCATGCCTTCCTATTTTCCAACTAATGTAAGCAAATTGAAAATGGATTCCATTTTTCCAAAGATACTGTTAAGTCATCTTAACCACACTTACATAAGAAACAATCACTTTCTACAACCACCTGGAGTTCTAGAGTTGACAACATTTTTTTAGTTTTTGCATAGAGAAATAAAACTTGAAAAAATAATAAAAAGCAACATATTGAAAAAAAATCCTGTGATGTAATTTAAAAATACTAGCTACGACTTCAAACTGAGATATTAGCAATGTTAGATGCAATGATGTCTTCTTCACTTGTTACAGTCCTGTGTACACTAGGCAATAATGTTACACTGTTAACCCTACAGATACACACTTTTCTGACCCATTATGATAGACTCTGCAAGCTGACTGATGACACCAAGATGTGTGGAGTGGTCAAGGGCCTGGAGGGAAAGGAACGCTATCCAGAGTGACCTTCATAGGTTTGAGAGGTGGGAATGTGTGAATGTCATGAAATTCAACAAGCCCAAATGCAGCGTCTTCTACTTGGGTCAAGACAATCCCAAGCACAGATACAGGCTGGGCAGAGGATGGATCAAACCTATCCTGGGGATTTCTCTTTGGGAGAAGGACTTTGGGGTGTTTCTGGATGAAAACCTCAACATGACTCAACGATGCACATTTGCATCCCAAAAATCCATTTGTATCCTGGGCTGCATGAAAAGAAGCATGGCCAGCAAACCAAAGGAGGTGATGCTCTCTCTCTTTTCTGTTCTTGTGAGACCTTCCCCAGAGTACTACATCCAGCTCTGGGGCCCCAGCAGAAGAAAGACCTGTTGGGACAAGTCCAGATGAGAGCCATTAAGCAGATCACAGGGCTGGATCGCTCTTCTATGCAGACAGGCTGAGAGAATTGGGGCTGTTCAGCCTGGAGAAGGGAAACCTCCAAGTAGACCTTATAGTCCTTTCCAGCAGGCTACAAAAAAGCTGGAGAGGGACTTTTTATAAGGACATATAGTGATAGGACAAGGGGGAATGGCCTTAAGCTGAAGGAAGATAGATTTAGATTAGACATGAGGATGAAATTGTTTATCGTGAGCATGGTGAGGAACTGGAATGGGTTACCCAGGGAAGCTGGGATGCCCCATCCCTGGAGGTGTTCAAGATCAGACTGGAGATGGGGCTCTGAGTAACCTCATCTAGTGGAAGGTTCTCTGCTCATGGCAGGAGTGTTGGAACCAGATTTTTAAGCACACTTCCAATCTAAACCATTCTACAATTCTATGACTAAGAAAAAGTTTAACTTCCAAGTACAGCCTTGCTTTCTTCCTTTAGATTTATTTGTATTTTTCCACTAAAGAAAGGAGCAGAGATATAACCAAGAAAATATTTCAGCCTTTTGAAATTTAATAGTGGAAGATTTAAAGTGAGAGTTGGGAAGAGTTTGCCTCATCTAATTTCATAAACTGAGAGCTGAAACTGCTTATTTTCTTACAACCTGAGTAAAGTCTACTCAAAGTTTTTAAATGGCAAAATTTACTGAACCACATAATTCCATCTTAGTGTGAAAATTACTTTGTTCAGTAAAATCATACATCAGGGAGCCCAGAGCTTTTGCTATAAAAATCTTGGTTTTATGACTAGCCACTGTTGAACAAAAATGTTTCTGTTCCAGATTTTTCACAGCATCACCTATCTCAAAGGACTTTTTTCTTCTGAAAGTCTGAAGGTTTTTCTGAAAAAAAATTTTTGAAGTATTTAGAATTGTATTTTGTTTAAGAAAACTAATATGGTGATTAAGTGTTTTTAAATTACTTTATTCTAGTCAGTCTTTCAATTTGAATTTATTTCTTAGTCTTCAATATATTGTGAATTGGGAATGTCTATCTATATTATCTATAACTGAGCTTAAAAGGGGCACAGAGTTCATGAAGACAGGTGTGAAAATTAAATTATGCTCACTTATCATAAGCTATGTTTACTTAAATTACAGCTCACTTGCTTTCATGATTGGTTCAATTTCTTATCAACACTTACAGCAAAAGGCAGTCCAGAGATAATATTGCCCTCTTTCTTGATGAGAATGGTGACGTCACAAACAAGGACATAAACAAGGATCAGATGTTTAATGCTTTGTTAGTTTTGATTTTCATCTGTGATGACGAGTTCTCAGACACAAAGTGTGATTTTGGAAGTTGTCCTTTACAGGGCAAGGAGTTGGATTTGATGATCCTTGCTTGTCTTTTCCAACTTAGGGTATTCTATGATTTGTTTAAAGTTTTGTATATAATTAGAATAAGGTTACTGTCTGTCACCAGCCTTCCTTGCTACTCTAAAACACTCAGTCACAGGTGACAGCCATATCCTTCCCATCAAATTGTTTCAGAACGAAATTTCCCCATATTGTCAGATTATAAAACACCCAGCTCCTGGTACTCAGCTATGGTGAATTGAAAGATATCTTAATTTTTTCAGGAAGCAATGTTCTACGGTAATGTCTCATAGACAAGTCATTGTAACTGATAGAAGTGACACACACCTAACCGTGTCAGCCGAGTTTCCCTCCAATAGGCCTATTCATCAAATAATCCTCCCTAGAAAGTAATATATGTGTTGTCAGATTTCATAGCACCTCATGTCTCTATCATTATTTCTGTATTCTGGGACAATAGGTATACAGGAAAGACATTATGCAGGGAACGTAACTGCAAAAAAAGTTGCATCTGGGCAGCTGAAGCAGCAACGAATCAATACCTCCTCAATCAGCTATGCCTTTGTTATGTACTCTCATTACATATTGCACAGTTTGCTCTTTGGTCTGTTATTATCAATAAACTGACTCCTCTGGAATCTTCCCCTTAGCGACTTCTCAGTATAAAGAGAAAACCTCAAGAGATCAGAGCAAAGAATATGCGCAATCGCAGTGCACAGTCTTCTGGGGTCAGGACAGGATACAAACCTGTTCTGGATGTCCTCAACATTTGTGGTGACCGGGAAGCCTGGCAGACCACTGCTTAGGAAAATGAATGCAGAAGAAGAAACAGTAATAACTTATTATTCCAGGAAAGTTGTTTTTAATACAGATACATTTAAATATTCTTGGTTACCCCTCAGACCTCAACCCAAATATTGATATTTAATTAGCTACTATAAGGCATAAACATCAACAACAGCAATTTTAGAAGAGAAATTCAAATATAGGCAGACCATCCTTTTGTTTGTTCAAAATGCAGCCTTTCTGCCTATCATTTTCTCTCTACAATAGCTCAGAAAAAAAACCCAAAACAACAACTTTGAAGAAGTTAAATGACAATTATTTTTCTAAATGGCAAAGCATTGTAATGTAAGCTGAATTATCACTAACACAACTTCTGGCGATGTCTATTAATTTCAAAAGAGTTTTCATCACAAATGTTTTGAACACTCTGATGCATTGGCCTGGAACTATAAAGGCAGTTCTATGAGACAGTTTGCAGGAAATTGCTTGATGAAAAATGTTGTTTATATTAATCTTAAATAGTTTATAGACTACAAATATCTAGGAAAAATCTTTACAATCTGCAGCATAAATTGAAGTTATGTATAGTGCCTTGATGGCTAGAAAACAGATGAGCTGTGATAACAGTTCAATCAAAATGGCATAAAGTCTAATGGTGGTCCCAAAGTGTAGTATGGTTCTCCTAATTGTAGTTCCACCCCTGGTACAAATTTTGGACGGATTATCTTTCTGACTGAAAACAGCTGAATTTTTGAAACTAAATTTCAGTATTTAAATTTTCACTCAGTAAAATTCCACTATCAGCTACAAGGCAATAGAACACAGTCCATGAGTTCACTCTAGCTAATGCTTACCATCTCAGAAATTCAGGTGAAAAAGTACTTACTCTCATTTCAATTGAGACCCTCAGAGGATCTGAGGCTTCTTGATCCCTAGAAAGCTCCTTCTTATGTGAAATAAAGTAGTGATCCCTCAAGACTAAAAACTTTGTCTCTTTGTCCATCTTTATAAGAAGATGGATAGTCATTTTATACACTTCCCTTCTATTAAAATTTCTTGGCACTACTAGCACAAGGTCCATTTAACTGTCTTGGCCATATAAAAAAGATTTTGCATGGCAGAAAATTTTATTTCAGAGAATGAAATAAACAACAAGCCCAATCTTTTTTAGCTAACATAAAAAGTAATATAGAGAGGTCTCTCCACATTTGTTGACCTGACAGTAAATTTTGGCATCATTAGCAGGATTTTTACTTTATCATCAACTGCTTAGACAATTTCATTCCAAGGTTTAGACAATATCATGGCAGAATTAAGACAGAATTGGAGCAAGTTAAAATGTTTTCCATTAACTTCCTCCAGTAGCACAAGTTACTGTCATCTCACCAACACTGCTTATCATGTATTTTTTCACACTGCTCTAAGTTGACTCCTACCTGCTTCAGGTGTCCTGATTAGATTCAGAGCTTGATGGAGGGCTGTAAATTGCCACTGTTAAGAGCAACAAGATTGATCTGCCTGCTGACAAGTATACTCTGGGTGCTCGTTCTCAGGAGTCTATGCAAATAATAGTGACTTGAATTTCCTTTGCATGTTCACCTTTTGGAATGATTAATGACCTTAAAACATCACTTTTCCTGGTAAGCCATGAGCCTTAATTTGTAACTAAAGAGAGCACATGCTTCCACCTGTAGAGAAAGATATTATCCCCCAGAATACCACAATAGTGGGGATAGGCAAAATTTTCAGCAAACCACAGATGCCCAGGGCAGCCTTCAGAGAATAACAGAGATATCTTTGTGACAAGAGCAGCTCTATTTTGCAGACAAATTAAAATCTGAAAGGTGTCTGTCAGGGCACAGCAAGAGCAGGTTGCTCCCCTAGGAAGATACGTTGGGAGCCAGGGTGACAGCAAGGTGACAGGGCACTGTCCTCACCAGCAAGGGAACAGCCCCACAGGGTCAGAACAAGGAGAACAGAGAACAGGGCAGGTCTGCTGATGGTAACCACTGTCAGGCACAGCCAAGATACCCCCAGACAAATTCTCAGTGATGAGGTAGGTCTGAGATCAAGCTGAGAAGTCAAGTCATTAAATCAGGGTCTATACAGCCAAATTTGTAAAATGCAGTGCATTTTACAAATCTTTTATGCTTTCTTTTTTCTCCTTGCTACCTCTAAACTGATTTTTTTCCCAGATCTAGGCTTGTTTTTCTTGAAGTTATCTTTAAATTGTGTATCTCTGGTAGCAGTCTGTTTCCACTTCTCAATGCCACCACCATCATACCAAACCTCTGTTTCTCTTCACTGTTTCATTATTTTAGAGCCATAAATATGTTAGAGCCATAAATGTATTCCTACATAGAATAATTACTTCTAACTACCATCTGTATAAAACTATGGCTATGCCATATGCAGATAAGCAAAAGCGAAACAAATTAAGTGTCGCTATCTATCATCAGCAAAACTGCTGTTGCAGCTGCTAAACCAAGTGAAAACTAAGCTCTATGCAGGTCAAAATAAGTTCAGACCAAGAAAGCTTGACAAGCCTCAGTCCTGTGATCTTGCAAACACAGTGCAAATACTGTGTTCTGTTACTATCAATAATAAAAAAGTATTTATGGATCAAAGATCAACAATATAGCAGTCTTGTTGCAGAACAAAAAAAAAATAGGAGAAAAAAGAGATATTACTGCATTAGAAACTACTATACATTCTTGATGAATAATCAATCATCATCTTGATTTCTAAAGAAATTTCATTAATCTGTAGAGTTAAATAAAATATATGCTTTTGAATAACTAAGGTCATCTAACTGCCTACAAGTAGGGATTGAAGAAATATATCTATTGTAGTAACATTCAGGTGAAGGATAATTTCTAAAATTCCTTAATACATTCAGGATATTAATATATACTGGTAGGCCTGCAAAATGAAGAGGAGGTTTCTTATTCAGAAAAATCTTTGTCTAGTGTGACACATCTAATGTTAATTAATATTGGCATGCTGTTGTTGTAGTTTAGCCCCAGCCAGCAGTCAAATACCATGCAGCCACTTGCTCACACCCTCCCCTGCCCTGGTGGGATGAGGAGGAGAATCAGGAAAAAAAAGTTTAAATCTGTGGGCTGAGATAAGGACACTGTAATGATTGAAATAAAAGATAAAAATATTATAATAACACTCGTTATAAGGGAGACAACAAAAATCAAGACAGAAATAAAACTCAAGAGAAACAAATGATGCACAACACAATTCCTCACCACCTGCTGACTGATGTCCAGATCATCCCTGAGCAGTGAGTGGCGACTTGTGGCCAAATTCCCCCAGTTTATGTACTAAGCATGACATTCTATGGTATAGAATATTCCTTTGGCCACTTTGGGTCATCTGTCCCACCTATGATCCCTCCAAGCTTTTTGTGCAGCTTCTTGCAGGCAGAACATGAGACACTGAGAAGTTCCTGATTTCCAGTAAGCACTACTTAGCAACAACCAAAACCTCAGTGTGATCTCAACATTATTGTCATACTAAATCCAAAACATTACACTGTACCAGCTACTAAGAATAAACTTAACTCTGTCTCAGCTTGAAATCAGAGCAGCTGTTTCTGTTATTTGTTAAGTGGCTAAGTGTGTAGAATTTATCATACCTGCCTGTGTATCATGATCATCATGGCTAGGCTTTGCAAACAAAGATTTTGGGAAGGGCTCTACCCATATAGGTGTGTCCTTTGAGCCTGCACAGTGGATTGTTTAGGTGAGGCGCAGCGTGCATAGAACTGGCCCCACCCTTTAATTCCTAAGGTTCATCTGCCATGGCCAAGCGATCTTGGATGGTGACAGTGAAGTCCTCAGAATGAGAACCTACAGCCCCTGGTATTCCCAGGAGGTCTCCCATAACTGGGGTTGACCCTGCTTAGCTTCCATAGGACAGAGAAAACAAGCAGTACAAGGCATATGCTATAGAGTGTTCCAGGACACACCAGTGGATGTGCAAAGTTTAACAAACAGAAAAGGTGGGAGGGAAGTGGTGGGATGCTAAGGTCAAAGTTCACAGTAAAGGGCACATAAGATACCCCCAGGCCCTTTTAATGGCAATATACACTCATGT
The DNA here is from genome assembly GCA_013396695.1 of Sakesphorus luctuosus. Lineage (NCBI taxonomy): Eukaryota > Metazoa > Chordata > Aves > Passeriformes > Thamnophilidae > Sakesphorus > Sakesphorus luctuosus. The sequence goes on from VWZD01005134.1 coordinate 721,607, forward strand.
TTAAGCAAATCAATACTCAACACTGACCAGAGGGCAATTCTACTTGCCTTAAAACAGACACCTGTATTTTGTCAGATGAAGAGATCATTGCAACCCAGTGATGGTGCTCATTAAATCTCCACCTATTCCAAAATGAGTTTTTGCACTTTGTTTCCATGTAGCCACCTATATTTATGGACCTGAATCAGGGGCTGTATTTATGCACAGCATGAATTTAGATGAGTTAGTCAAAATTTAGTTTGGTCAGTGGCAGTGCAGAAGATGGACTGCAGAACTGACAGTAGAGCCAGAACCTCATATAAAACCACTGCCAAGGCTTGCATGCCTTTGGCAGGTAGAAGATTGTTTATTTTTTCCCCAAATTATACATTAAATTTCTACATTATACATTAAATTTCTAGTAGACAGTATTCTTTTTCTTGGATGAAATCCATGTACATTTACTATCTTCATTTAATTTTTCTAAAAATTTATGTTCTGTGTTGCACCATATCAGAGATAACACTGTATCTCTATTAATTAAATTGTTTCTTTTTACTGAGGCTAAACATGTTGTTCACGATACTTATTTTTTTCCAAAAGTTTATCTTGCAAAAAATATATTAAAAATATTATTTTCTGTTTTCAGCAACATTTTCAGTTTCAGAGTTTGTATAAAAATTAGAAAGAGAATTACATGCTGTTCTGCAAAATATTTTATACAATATTTCAATCTGCATATTTTCTTGGAAAATATCACTTTATATTTCAATATTCTCTTTATATTATGTCACACAAAATACTTGTGTATAGTTCTGGCCAGAATTTAGGAATACAGCTTTTGAAAGAGTTGATGGATTTGGGCTGGGAATAAAACATCAATCATTTTTGTAAGTAGTAGTAAACAAAGACACAAATATTTGTATGAGCACTAACTGTATAACGCTAAGACAAGGTTATCTGTTCCTCTCTGACCTTCCATAAGCTCCAAGAGAGAGCTGGTACAGCAGCTGTAATATCCTTTGTCAAATTTACAGCTTAATCTTTGTTAAGCCACAGTGATCTCCAGTTCAGTTCAAAGTGGAAGTTTTTAGAAGAAATGAGCTATTAATGGACACATTTGAAAGTACTTGGAGACTTAATTCTGTTCTCTGAAGAGAAATCCAGGAGTCTGGATATATAACCAAAACATCCAAGATTTCTCACTTTGAAAGAAACATACCATAGACTTTACTTTTTGTTGTTGTTGTTTTGTTTAAATATTTTAGCATTTTTATTCCAAAACAGAAGTCGAGTTAGAGACACTCCAGAGGAAATTTGTGAATTAACCAAAATGTTACAAAACTCAGAAGTTTCTCTTGTGTTTTGAGCTGAAACTTTTTAAATTTAGGACCTTACCCACAATCAGAAAAGTTCTCTCTTCTCTATTTTAGTATCGAGTAAAAGATTTTATCTGCTTAGAAGTAGTTGGAGTTGGAAACCCTGAATACTTAGACCTTCCTGAAATAAGATACTATACTGCTTTTAGCTAAACCAGGGGGTTATTTTTCATAAAATTATACACAGATTATATGACTTTTGACTGTCTTGATGACAAGTAACTGTATTTTCTCTATATATCTATGCATTCAACACACAAATAACAGATTTCATTTTCCTGAGAGGTGTCTGGGCAGGGCACAGTGACCTAAAAATAACTTACCAAAACCATTTTCATATTCATAAGCAAACCAAACCCACTGCAGATTTCTTCTTAGGAGGAATATTAATAGAAAAGACAATTATTGAATTTCAAAGGAAACCTAGTAAACACTATTATATTAAGATGAAAAGAACTTAAGATATGTGGGACTCTCCATTAAACACATGTGAAAGGTACATACAAAACCCAGAGAAGTTACATATATATATAAAACTCTTTTGTGACCACTGCTTTAATTACTCAACCACTTCTGAGTGTGACATTACCTAAAATATTTTGTGGATGAGACCTCTATATAAGAAAAAAAAAAGGATGACAAATCAGTTAAGAAAACAGATAACAGCCTTAAAAATGCCAAGATATTTTAAGGGTATGCATATTGCATACGTCATGGTAATCACTGACCACCACTGTTAACAGTCCTACTCATGTGCCTTATCATATGTGCTTTGTTGGACTGGTCATAAATGAAACAGGCCTGTATTTTCCTAAGTGAAAGATAAAGAAAAGTCTGAAAATACACAGGGATGTTATTCATATACAGCAAGAATTATCTTTAAGAGGAACAACATTATGTTACTAAAATCAGTACAATTAAATTTGTAGAACAAAAATAGAGGTCATACCTTAGATGAAAATGTTTGCACTCTGAGATTCAACAGACTTCAAGGAAGAAGAAAGAATTCTCATCTCTTTGGCTGCTCCCTGTGGCTGATAAAATCAGATTGAAAAAGCATTTGGAGAAAATGCACTTGAGTCTCCAGCTCATTTTCCTTGTTATAATCTCTTTCTATACACTTTTTCTGCTGTTAGGAATGACTTACTGAAGTAAAAATATAGTGTTACTGTTGTAGAAATGCTTCCTCGGAAAAGAGGTAAGGACAGATAAAGGCAACTTGAAAGACTCCTGGCAAATGCATTTCTGTTTCTAATATTAGCCTGATAGTAAAAGGATAATGGAATATGACCTGTCACTAAGCCTCTCTTAATAATGTAACTCTGAACAAGTTAGTAGATAATGTAAACTTAGGGCCCTCCAAAATAACTTCTTTCATGAATTCCTCTAAACACCTTCCACATATTCCTAAAAATGTGTAAGGGAGAACTAGCTGCTTCAAAGATAGACATCTATGCCAATCTAACACAGCAGACATTTGGCCAGATATATTTGGGAATTATATTAAATTTTTCTACATGCTAATGAAAAAAAATTCTTTTATAACAGAAAAAAAAGTAATAAAAACTTAGAGGTATGTTTAATTAAAGTTTGCATAAAAAATAGAAAAACATTGAAAATGAAAGGAGTTGTGCCCTTCATTGGAGTTGTAAATATGAATTATTCATTTTCTAAACTAACCAATGGTTGAGGATTTTGTTCATTTGATCTTTCTCTAAGACTGTTTTTATTTAAGTATTTCAAGTATTAGTGGCAATATGGGTTTCAATCTGATGTTGAAATTAAAATATTTCTTACTAAATCCTGTATATCATATTGTGTTTAGCAGAGGTAAATGAATATTGCATATAAGGTAATTTAAAACCTATGCTATGAAAAACAGTAACATTTTGACCATTAATTTAAATATTATTTGCACTTTTAATTAAACATATATTCATAGGCAATAGAAATCTAAGAACTAATGTTACATTTGTAATCATATCTTAACAAGTGCATACTACAGTTTATGTGGAAAATACTTGTGCAATTAACAGCATGTTGTATGTATGGACAAAGCTTTTCATATTAAGTTAAATGAATAATATAAATGTGAAACACAGCTTGGATTTATCTACTAAGAAAAATCATTGCAAAAACCAGGTTACTAGTATCAATAAAAATAAAAGCAGTAATTGTTTTTAGTTAGTAATTTACAATGCAGTTAACAGGTATTGATAAAAATATTGATACTGTCCATAAATTCCCATGATGAAAACACACTGATTCAAAAATTCTTTGGCAATCCTCATTGATCCTAATGATAATGGTTTAAAATAGCAGCCTCAAAAGTTTTAGATGCAGGCCAACTGGAGCATTTGTTCTGACAGATTTCGCATCTCTAAAAAGAAAATTATATATCTCTTCCGACCATTTTTCTGTGTAGTCCTGAGAAGAGAATTTTCAGTTCAGTTTTGCAGTGTAGCATTCTCTCTCCTGATGTTCAAAGTCATTTCTGGATTAGATATAAATAAAAGGCAGAAAACATTTAGCTGTGCAAAGAGATCAAAAGATTAGATAGGACAGGATGTCTATGAAGAAACTAAGGTGAAAAGAATTGAAATTAAGCTGTCAGTCACCGAATGTTCTGTAAAGCAAGCAGCTAATGTCATTATGTTAGACCTCTACATGGACCTGTCATTACAGTGCCGTTCCCTGATGCTCCACTTCTTGGGAGGAATGGTGTGCATCATTAATGTGTGACAGTAGGTATGGGGATGGGATTCCCCTACCTCTTTGCCCTTCAGAGTCATCAAAACTGTGTCTCCCTGTATTGAGCACACCTAAGTATCCTCTCACTCGGAATTCAGGCTGAGAAAATTTCAAAATAGTCCAAACCAATTCAAGTCATTTTTTCAGTGGATGTTCAGGGTTCAATGAAACCTTTACAGGCTGAACTCCACACTCTAGACTTCCTTGGAAAAAACGAAGTCTCCATCAAACCTCCACAGGTCCAGTTTATATCAGGAGCATGCTAGCATATTGTATACAGTCCAGGATAAGGTACCATTGCAGGCACTCTGTAAAAACAGAAGAAAAAAGCCAATTAAACCATAATTATACTTATGAGCCAAGGGGTATATGCTCTAATGCACAAGGATAGGCCCACTGATGGAGATATTACAGGTAGCACAGCACGTAGTAGTGTTCCTATCACACCAGCAGGTGAACCCTCAGTTTCTCAGAGCACAGCTAATTTCCTAATCTTTATGAAATGCAGATGAAAAGAAAGAAAAGAAAAATTACCTGTTGTTTTCTGATCCAGTGCAGAAGTCAATTTTGCCTAGATCTTCAGATACTTATGGGAATAAAAGCTGAGTACTTTATTTACTTTGAGGAGTTAAACATGTTCCTGTAGCTACCCATTGTTTCCTTTTCTGTGTTTTGAGACTCCCTCCTGTTATCTTGTTTTAAGTACCTTTTATGGCCTAAACTCACTATAGATCATATTTTCACAACATCCTTTACAACAGCTAACACTCCCTGCAAATACAGTTGTGTTCCACATTACATTTACCTGGGAGATAGAGACCCTGTAGGATTCTCCTGCAGCTGCACCTCTTTTTTTCTAACTTAAAAACAAGGAAATTACCACCAGAAGATACTGCCTTGTTTCTTACAAAGGCTAGATGTGGAAAGAAGAATACTTAGGTCTACAAGCCACTATCTTCTCACTTAAACAACTAAGCAAACAAGTTTAATATTCTTGCATTGTGTAATCTTACCATCACAGGTTGATTAAGTACACTGAGCTGCATGCACTTTTAGTCTGTTCAAAACTAAAACATCAAAAATGTCTCTGTATGAACTTATGAAACTGGAATTTTCCCTCAAACTCAGACACAACACTTGCTATGAAACTCTATTTATTGTGGAATACTTGTGTACTATTGATATTCTTTTCTTTAAAACCTATGACTCCTCAATACTTAGAATTTATTTGCAAGAGCTGTAATGGCAGCTGGGTCTTCTCCTTCTCTTAGAAGACTCTTAGGAGAGTTTGAGCTGGCACAGAGGGCTGACATTTTATGATTTATAGTAGATAAATTCCTGGAATGTCACAGAGAAAATGTAATTGAAGATATCCTCTAGCTGTAGTGCTTTACTTCTTGTTGTTGACATGCTTGCAGCCTATTCAATGTTCTTTCCTCCAGCAGTCTTTTTAAAATTCTATTTGAGTAGCCAATTAGATGCAGAATTTTTCCTTACACTTTCTGCAAGAATCTGTATAAGGTGTCCTTATGTTAATAGCTTCCCTCATTGATTGCATAATGCAATATGACATTCTGTGTTAATAGGCTTTTTTAAAGCTGGATTCAGAGGTTGCATCCCTTAGAGATTAAAGAAGTTGTATAATGTAGTTTTCTCAATTCATTGATGTTAGAAAGAATATGGTGATCTAGTTGGGAAAAGTAATAACTATCACCCCTTTCTCAGCAAGCATTTATTTTTCATAATTTTTCACTGTTGTCAGACCCAAAGCAGACAGATGAGTTTCAATAAAATCAGCAACCACATATTTACTTGCTATCTCTATAGTCAATGTTTTCATTCCATTGATGACAAATCTATGATTTCTCCCATTCATTAAAACTAGCTATAAAATTAACTCGCTCAGGCATATCAACTGCAGTATTTAACATGATATACACTAGAATAGTCATTTAACATTGCTCAGATCAGCTTTCTAATTCACATTTCCAATGTATAACTGGTCTAATCTATGTCCAGTGGATTTTTTTGGGCTTCAGCATAACAGTCTTAGCTATGGTACAGAGAAAAAAGGCTTCATTTCCCAAGGCAGCTACTGGAACTCTGCACTGGGAATCTAAGATCAAAATAGTATCTGTAGAGTAAAAGGAAAAGACTAATAAACCAGACAGTCAATTATCACTGAAGTGTCCTGTGGTGTAATGGAGAGCACTCCGAACTCTGAATCCCAAGGACCTGAGTTCGAGTCTCAGTGCAGAGACTGGCAGTCCCCTGGCAGTTCAATGCCTCCCTGCCATCTGATCCCGTCAGATCTCGGATGCTAAGCTGGTTCAGCCCCGGTTAGTACCAGGTGCTGTAGACAGTCCTGAAGACTTCACTGTCACTGTCCAAGCTCGTTCAGCTGTGGCAAATGGACCTTAGGACTTAAACAGTGGGGTCAGTTCTGCACATGCTGTGCCTCATCTAAAAAATCCACTGCACAGGCTGGAAGGGCTCACGTGGGGAGAGCCCTTCACAAATCTTCGTTAGTAAAGTTTGGCCATACATACATACAATTTACTGACCCAGTTCAGTACCTGGGAAGAGGTGGGTACCTCCAAAAACTAAGCTACCTGGTACTCTGAATCAACATCACGTAAGGAACTCTGCATAGCTACCCAAAAAAGTAAGACAGTCTTCAAAGTTATTCATCAAGGACTTGGAACAACATGGAGAGGGTTTTGGTTATATGGGTGTAGGGTGATAGCCTTGATATGAGTTGAGGGAAATGTCTCAACCCCCTGGAGGGATGCTGGTAGGACCAAGAAACTCCAGTGTCTCCCTGAAAGTGCTTATTGATAGTGTTACTGAGTAATGGAGTGTTATGGAAATGACATGGCCTTTCTTCGCTGCACCCTGTGGCACCCTGCAGAGACCCAAGGAGCCCCCCCTCAGGCATGTGTCTATCACCCCCAAAGTATTGACTATAGTCACTCAATCTAACTAAAGGAAAAGAAAGGTATAAAAAGAGATTGGGCGTGAGCAAAAACTGGGGAGAAATGCCGTCGTCTCTGCGGGGACAGCTCAGCGCAGCTGTCCTGTCTCATCCCACCTCTTCGGACAATGTAGGTGAGGAACCATCTGCTCTCTGTACTTTATATTTTATATCTTATACTTTACCCTCTTACAAAGCTTGTTACTTTATACATTCTATCTTATATCTTATGCTTACAACTACTTTGATTCTTATTCTATAAGCACCTTATTTACTGGTTTTTTCTACTTTAATACTAATAACAGTAATTTGCCTTACACTTTGCAACTTGCTAGGTATATACCTTACTTTATATTAATTGTTGTGTTCCTTTGCAGAGTGCAGTTCCTTTTCAACATGTGTGTTGATGAGAAGCAGCTCTGTTCCTTCCTTTTCCTTTGTGTTATAGAGAAGGTGGTGTGCTAGCTATTTTACTGCTCAGTGTTACTGAGGAGGGGTCTAGATTTGTGTTTTGGGTGATTGTGTTTCTCGTTGGTAGTTTTCTGTTGTTACTTTCTGTCTGTCGCGGGAGTGGGACACGCTACTGTATTGAAACTTAAGTTTGGTATGCTTGTCTCTGTAGAATGTGTTTTGTGCTGGTTTCTTTTTTTTTTTTTTTCATCAATTAAATAAAATCCTGCAGCTAAAGGTTATCACCAACCAAGCAACCCATATAGGCATTGTCACATACTTGTATTAATAATAGTTATTTCAGGAGCTGTTCATGTTATTAAGTGTGGTCCATAAACTGAGTATGGAAGACCTTTCCAGGCAGTGTACTGTCCTATGTTGTCTCTTCAGGTGAGATGCAGACAGGCTTATCTGGGTTATATAAAGCTTAGATGTTCTGGGATGCTTATAGTTAATAAGTTTTCCCTGGCTAAAGTGTGGTCTTCATAGGAAGGCCGAAAATCTTTCCAGCCTGTGTTCTGTCTCGGGTTCAACAGGCAGTGCTGGGTTCATAAAGTTTTGATTGTTCCGAAGATGCTTATAGCCAATAACTTTATATTAATATAGGTGGGATTAGAAATCTTTGCATTTCTGTCCCTCTCCCTTTTATGTGGCAATGGGATACAGTCTGGAAGCTCCTCCTGAGGATGGCTGTAATTTGATGGATATCAAACAATTATTTAGCAGTTAGCACATATGTTAGCTGGCATGTTTGACACCCTGCCAAATCACACATTCAATGACCAACTGTATCTGACATAAAGAAATTTTACTTTCAAAGTCTTAATAATTAGGAACTTTAGGTGAATGGAAGGAAGTAGGAAAATTATCTCTGCACCTTTACTAGCTGTCTTTAATTTTTCTCTGGGTTAATAGGGTACAACTGATGCTTTATTAGAAAACTTGGTTTCTTTTCTCACTGAGATTTACATCTAAAGGAATTAATTTTTTATAGAGGACATGTCATTAGTGGAACAACCTAAAGATTTGGGAAATACATTCTGTGGGATACTAAAGGGGAGGGTCCTTCAAAACCAGACTACTTCAGTTTCTTGATAGTCAAAGGGATAAGTCAATAGAAAAAGAGTTTAATTTTGAGACTTTGATTTGTAGAAGTCTGGTGCCAGTCCCTCTGCATTCCTACCCCATCTGGTATATTTAACACTTTTTAAGCTGATGAGAGCTAAACTGTTGTTAATAGGCCAGTTTTGTCTGTTTTCATACCAACTAGCACCAGTAAATTAAACAATCACTTATGGGTCAAGAAGAAATGTAGTAATTGCAAGATACTAATAAAATTTGTGAAATTGAACAATTTATCAAAGCTACTCATCAATATCAAACACGCATATAACTTTCATTACTACTACTCATGTCAACAAGAGGCATTTTTATTCTTTCCTTTGAAGCAAGGCAAAATCTGTGGGGAGGAGTAATACCTATTATTAGAGAGTCTGATGTTGCTGGGAAAAAAGCAGACAAGTTTGCTGAAGCACAGACTCTTATTCAGAGCTGACAAAATCAAACATCTTTCCAAACTAAAAAGAGACTGGAAACATTGATTCTAAACTGCCTGGAAGTAAAGTTGGCTGCTGTCTGAGAGAATATTAGCTGAGAGATGGTTGATAAGGTGGTCATTTGTGAGAAAGCAAAAACAGGATTGCCATTTATTGCCTGGGGAACTAGAAGGGGCTAACCTGGAAGGCAGAGAATATCATAAAGGCATATCTCTGTTGAGTTCATTGTTTTTTGTATCCAATATTGTGTAGCTAAATTTAGGTACCAAACCAGCACTCTTTCCACTCCCTGAATCACTTCACTCCTTCCCCTAAGAGACTTTAGGCTTTCATTTCCCTATAAATTTAATTCCTTAGACTTTCAAGGCCCCCACTGTCTTGTTCGGGTTAGGTGCAATCCATTTTTATTCTGTTCTGCTAGTTAAAGCTCTATTACTTCACAGAAAAGAATGAAGTATTCACCTACACAGACATGTGACCTGTGACATATGACCTGTCCTAAACTGGTGGGATCTTTTGTTATAGTCATTAAGTATGTACCACTTAATTTTACTTAATGTAGAATATAAATGCAATTTTTGAATCTGTGTATAGCTTACAGTGGTGATTACTGTCTTTCAAGCTATGATTACCATGTGGTGTCCTGTAACAACAAGGATATTCTCAGGGACTTTCCAATTTACATGGATAAAGCTATTTAGGTATCAGCCTGGAAGGATGAAGATGTCCTTTCCTGCCAAAAACAGCTCAGAAGAACTTAGGAAAGAAAATGTTATACCCACGTGCTGAGATAAGTAGGGGCAGATTTGGCTAAATCAACACAGTCATATGTATACTTAGCCTATCCACTTGAATCCACTAAGCACAGGTCCAAACTTTCTCCTTCAACACACTCTTCTCTATGCTCACCAGCCACATGCAAGGCCATGGTTTTGCGTTGAGTTTACCTACATTGTCATTAACACTTAAAGCAGAACAGCAGAAATGGAGCTGTACAGCTAAACAGTTGGTGTTGATGACCAAACATCCATAATGTGTTTATATTAGGGGAATTCTTTCTGGAAGTATTTTGACCCCATGGAGTGAATGCCTGTAGGCTGGAGTTTATCGGATGTGCTCTTGACGTTACCATCATGCTTAAATTGCATTTAATTTCAAAGAAGTCAAATTTACACGCTCTGATATTGGTGTAAATCAAAGCATGAACCATAAGAATTATTGAAACTAGCTTGGAAGAGGGAAAGGGTCAAAACCAGGTTAGCCAGTGATTAGGGATGGCATGGTGTGTCAAAACTTGAGTAAAGGAACACTAATGGGATCCCTCAATCTGCATCACGGGTATTGGCTACAATGTACCACACCTGACAAGTTTCTACACCAATGCAGGTTGCATAAGGAACAAACTAAAGGAGCTCAAAGCTTTAGCCCAGTCCCAGAGATTTGACATCATTGGCATAAGTTAAACCTGGTGTCTTGGGTTGAGCTGGTAAAACGCCAACTGTCCAAGACAGAGTGAAAAGGGAAGAAGGGGGAGAGGAAAAAAAACCAACTTCCAAACTAGGTTTACGCTGAAACTAACTATATGTATTTATAAAAAAAAAAGAGAAAATTAAGAGAAAACTACAATATAACACACACTTACACAAGTTATGTATAACAAGTAATAACTTCCCACTCCCCAGTCAATACAAAGTCTATTACCCAAGATTCATAAGCACTCTAAAAGACACCCTGCAAGAAAGTATAACAACAAAATATTTCTACTTCCCTGAACTCAAACAAAATGTAAGCAGCGGTGGCAGTGGGAGCAGGGGCCTAGCACAGTAGAAGAGCTGTAGCACGTCATTCTTCTAGTGTAGCCATGATGGAACTGACTAAGCCACTCCCACACACTGGATTTTACCCCTTTTGAGATGATGTCGTAATATGGTATGGAATACATTATTGGCTTGAAGAAGTCAGCTGTTAGCTAGCCCAGCTCAGCTCAAGTCAGCTGACAATCCCAGGCCTGGTCAGAACTTTAAAGCCTAAATTTAGGCCTACTCAGCTAAACCCATAACACCTGGTGAGATGAGTCCTATGACTGTAGTGCCCTGTTGGAGGGTTACAGGCTCTTCAGGAGGGATAGGCAGGGGAGAAGAGACAGATGGGGTGGCACTGTGTGTAACAGAAGGGTTGGAATGTATGGAGCTCAGAGTTGGCAACGGCACAGGGTAAGAATCTCTGGGTAAGAATCAAGGGTCTAACAAATAATGCCAATGTCATCATTGGAGTCTACCACAGACCTCCCAGCCAGGACGCTGACAAATTATTCTTTGAGGAACTAAGGGACACTCCCAAGTCAATCTCCCTTGTCCTCATGAGGAACTTCAACTTGACAGAAATTAACTGGGAACGTCACACAGCGGGTGCAACCCAGACAACAAGATTCCTAAAAAACCTGAACAACTTTATGGAACAGGTCCTAAGAGAACCAGCTCGGAAAGATGCCATTGTTGATCTGCATCTTGTCAACAGAGTGGATCTTGTGAGCGAAGCCGAGATTGGTGGCTGTCTCAGTCACAGCAAACATGAAGTGATTGAGTTTAGAATCTCCAGTGACAGAAGGAAAAGTGACAGCAGAACCTCAACTCTGGACATGAGGAGAACAGACTTCAGGCTGTTTGGGGAATTAGTAAGTAAGGTTCTCTGGGAAAATTTTTTTGTGGATGCTGGAGTTCATCTGTGCTGGTCACTTTTTAAACATCACCTCCTAAGGGCACAGGAGGAGGCAATTCCCAAATGCTGGAAGTCAAGAAGGCAAGGCAGAAGTCTGGCTTGGCTGAGTGGGGATCTTCTCTTGGAAAAAAGACAAAAACCAGAAATGTATGCCCAGTAGAAGTAAGGTCAGGTGACATGGGAAGAATACAGAGGTGCTGCTTTCTACTGCAGGGAGAAAATTTGAGCAGCCAAAGCTCAGCTGGAGTTGAAGCTGGACAGAAATACGGGCAACAAAAAGAGTTTTTTCAAACATGTTCATGACAGTAGGCAGTACAGAAATATCATTGGCCCTTAGAGATTGAGGATGGTCACTTCCCAAACAAGGACAGAAACAAGGCAGAGGTGTTTAATGCTTCTTTGCCTTTGTCTTCAGGACAGATGATGAACCAAGGGGGTCTCAATGCTCTGAGCTGGAGGACCATGACTGTGAGAATGATCAACTCTCAGTCAACCCTGAAATTGAGGGGGATCTGCTGCTCCAGCTGTATCCCTACAAATCTGAGACCTGATGGGATTCATCCAAGAATTCACAGTTGGCTGATGCCATCACTAAACGTCTCGTGATTTTTGAGTGATGTTGGCAATTCGGTCTTGGAAATTCCAAATTTTGGAACTGCAGTTCACTACAAAAGAGTTTTCAATGTAGAGCATAAATATTCTTTTTGGTATAGTACCCAATTTTTATCCCTTTGTTTGATTAGCTTAAGGATTTTGCTATTCATATCATCACACTTTCATTAATGCAAACACAAAATGAAGGTTTTTAGCTTCCCTTCTTCCCAATATGTTCTTCATATATTTCAATGGCTATATTACCTTTCTTGTTATTCACTTGTGCCTAACGTTTTTATAAAATATAAAAACTGCCAACCCAAGCCAAAACAAAACAGCCACCCAAGCATGCCTGAGAAGTTTTTATAAAAAATACAAGTTACTTGTTTTAGTGATCCAAGGGGAAGATTTCATTAACAAAATGCACATTTAACTACAGATATTTCAAATGGTATAATGTGTAAGATGAAAAACCATTAAAACTCATTAGTAGGGTACAGCTGTTCTATGTACTTTTAAACTGTAGCCTAAATTGATTGTGCCTTTTTGTCTATAAACCAGCTGTCCATTGTTTATTAAGGCATCTGTCAGTTCTTCACAAAAAAAGATAGTAAAAATGAGTGCAGAACAGCTTTTAATTCAGAACTTTGCAAAGAAATTGCTATAAGGTAATGCAGAAGAAGAAAAGAAAATGTAAATAGATAACCATAAAAAGCAAACCCACATGCAATCTGCATTACATTTAATCTGGTTTATGGCAACTAATTTTATGAGCTTTCAGATGAGTCATTAATCTCAAGATAATTTGTTTTACTAATAAAAATATTTTCTTCCATCTTTGTTTCATAACAATAAGGATGATAATGTGAAAATATTAACTGCTCACTCTCCAGTAGGAATTAGAATTGTAGTTACAATGGGTTTAGTTTTTATATAAGAACATATTTGTAATCTCATTAAAATCCGTCTCTGTGTCTTGGTTTTGCCCCGGGCCCCCCAGCTCAAGCTGCCCCCAATTCTTCCCCCCGAGCTCCTTTTAGCAAGGAAAAGGCAAGGGGGGACAAAAACATGAAAAAAGCTGAGCCAAGTCAATGTATATATATATATTCTCTAAATGTCTACAATTACAAGTATACAATCTGCACCCATAATAGGGAAAAGGGAAAGGAAAGGGGAAAAGGGAAGGGGGAAAAAACAGGGGTGAGAAGGAGACAAAACAAAAAAAAGCAATGGGTACAAACGACAATCCCACCCACCCACCGAGTAAAACCGTACAACACAATCTCACTAACCACTTTTTAGAATGAAGCTAGTCCCTCTCTCTCTCTCGTGGGGGTCTCACTCATGTGTTTTCTCCCATCCTCTACATGGCTCTGATAAGGGACTGAGAGCAGCCGAGAGCCCTCTGCTCTCCACTCTCACCGGAAACCCAAGAGTGTTAAACTTCCTACCTCCCATCCCTTATCCCGTGGGAGGGGAAAGAATGGGTGAGGAATACCTAGGACACAAGCCCCTCCCTAGNTGCCCAGTAGAAGTAAGGTCAGGTGACATGGGAAGAATACAGAGGTGCTGCTTTCTACTGCAGGGAGAAAATTTGAGCAGCCAAAGCTCAGCTGGAGTTGAAGCTGGACAGAAATACGGGCAACAAAAAGAGTTTTTTCAAACATGTTCATGACAGTAGGCAGTACAGAAATATCATTGGCCCTTAGAGATTGAGGATGGTCACTTCCCAAACAAGGACAGAAACAAGGCAGAGGTGTTTAATGCTTCTTTGCCTTTGTCTTCAGGACAGATGATGAACCAAGGGGGTCTCAATGCTCTGAGCTGGAGGACCATGACTGTGAGAATGATCAACTCTCAGTCAACCCTGAAATTGAGGGGGATCTGCTGCTCCAGCTGTATCCCTACAAATCTGAGACCTGATGGGATTCATCCAAGAATTCACAGTTGGCTGATGCCATCACTAAACGTCTCGTGATTTTTGAGTGATGTTGGCAATTCGGTCTTGGAAATTCCAAATTTTGGAACTGCAGTTCACTACAAAAGAGTTTTCAATGTAGAGCATAAATATTCTTTTTGGTATAGTACCCAATTTTTATCCCTTTGTTTGATTAGCTTAAGGATTTTGCTATTCATATCATCACACTTTCATTAATGCAAACACAAAATGAAGGTTTTTAGCTTCCCTTCTTCCCAATATGTTCTTCATATATTTCAATGGCTATATTACCTTTCTTGTTATTCACTTGTGCCTAACGTTTTTATAAAATATAAAAACTGCCAACCCAAGCCAAAACAAAACAGCCACCCAAGCATGCCTGAGAAGTTTTTATAAAAAATACAAGTTACTTGTTTTAGTGATCCAAGGGGAAGATTTCATTAACAAAATGCACATTTAACTACAGATATTTCAAATGGTATAATGTGTAAGATGAAAAACCATTAAAACTCATTAGTAGGGTACAGCTGTTCTATGTACTTTTAAACTGTAGCCTAAATTGATTGTGCCTTTTTGTCTATAAACCAGCTGTCCATTGTTTATTAAGGCATCTGTCAGTTCTTCACAAAAAAAGATAGTAAAAATGAGTGCAGAACAGCTTTTAATTCAGAACTTTGCAAAGAAATTGCTATAAGGTAATGCAGAAGAAGAAAAGAAAATGTAAATAGATAACCATAAAAAGCAAACCCACATGCAATCTGCATTACATTTAATCTGGTTTATGGCAACTAATTTTATGAGCTTTCAGATGAGTCATTAATCTCAAGATAATTTGTTTTACTAATAAAAATATTTTCTTCCATCTTTGTTTCATAACAATAAGGATGATAATGTGAAAATATTAACTGCTCACTCTCCAGTAGGAATTAGAATTGTAGTTACAATGGGTTTAGTTTTTATATAAGAACATATTTGTAATCTCATTAAAATCCGTCTCTGTGTCTTGGTTTTGCCCCGGGCCCCCCAGCTCAAGCTGCCCCCAATTCTTCCCCCCGAGCTCCTTTTAGCAAGGAAAAGGCAAGGGGGGACAAAAACATGAAAAAAGCTGAGCCAAGTCAATGTATATATATATATTCTCTAAATGTCTACAATTACAAGTATACAATCTGCACCCATAATAGGGAAAAGGGAAAGGAAAGGGGAAAAGGGAAGGGGGAAAAAACAGGGGTGAGAAGGAGACAAAACAAAAAAAAGCAATGGGTACAAACGACAATCCCACCCACCCACCGAGTAAAACCGTACAACACAATCTCACTAACCACTTTTTAGAATGAAGCTAGTCCCTCTCTCTCTCTCGTGGGGGTCTCACTCATGTGTTTTCTCCCATCCTCTACATGGCTCTGATAAGGGACTGAGAGCAGCCGAGAGCCCTCTGCTCTCCACTCTCACCGGAAACCCAAGAGTGTTAAACTTCCTACCTCCCATCCCTTATCCCGTGGGAGGGGAAAGAATGGGTGAGGAATACCTAGGACACAAGCCCCTCCCTAGTTGCATCTGGTTACCAGGAAAAGACCTGGGTCAAACTATTACACTCTGCCATTTCTTTACTAAGGAGGATAAATGATGGTGGTGTGACCCTATTTAAATTTGAAAGGTAGGTTTAAGTTGCAAACACTTGTTTGTGAAACTGGAACATTTTGTGCTAATTCTTTTCCTGTTAAGTGATGGATGTCTGTTCAATAATATAACACTTTAATAAGAAATACGATTGAGAAGCTCAGATCCATTCCTTCCAGTGCAATGCCTTGACACCAGGCAAGGGACTATCCATGGGGTCAGGGCCCACACCGGCCAATTATATTTTGTCTCTATAAAGTTCACCTCTACTTTGTTCAGTAACCCAAAGCCTCTTTGTCAGTTGAGTATTGGGGTCACCCTTTCTTGGGGTAGTGTAGATCAGCTTTGCGGCGATCGAGGAGGCAGAGACACTCAGGCTGCAGAAGACTCACTGAAGACAAAGGACTTTATTTTTAGTAACAGCTTCACTTTTATCTACTCCTGTATATAACATGCCAGTACACTACTGGTCAATAGTTCACCTCACATACATGGAGAGATTCTACTGGCTACAAGGCATCCACAGTATACAGGTGGCTCTCTGGTCCTTAAGGATGCATTCATCAGTCACCTCAGACCAAGAGATCCAGACAACCTAGAACCGCAGCCTGGAACCCCAGTCTAGAACCGCAGTCTGGCGTCGGGGTCAATCACCTCAGACCTTAAGAGATCCACACACATACTCTCATCCCCACAGTTGAGGAACACTCAGGATGAAGGTAGGTGAAGGGATGGCCACATGAGCAATTGCTGGAAGACTTGAGCTCCTCTGTTGTGGAAGACATATGCCAGGTTGACATCTCAGCTGGGCCTTGGTGCCACTCTGATCCAAAGCAAAATGGTAATACACACATCCCACACACCTGCCACTCCTTTGAGTTAGGGAAAAGGAACTCCTGCAATGAGAGTGTTGGACTGTAGTCACAACAATTCCAGTGGTACTCCAAAGACCACTGCACTGCAGTGCACACACCTCAGCTTAGTTAGTGTCTCAGAGAAAAAGCTGAAAATTCTGCTGCTCAAGCCTTTTCAGAACTGCACTGATCAAATCCAGATTAATGATCTGTACACTAGAGAATGAATCCAATAAAAACATACTACACTTCGTGAATAACTGAAAGAATAAGGAGCTATAAAAAGCATAGTAGGTCTTTCCCATGTATAATTTCTGCAATTATATTTACCTAAATGCCTTTTAATTAAAAAAAGGGGAAAAAACTAGGAAAAACAACCATTCAAAATACTAAATAAAAAAAAAAGTTCATATTGTGCAAATAATACACATCTAGAAAATTATCAGCAAAGACTGATAACAACAGTCTATAGATTGGTGGAAGCTAAAGAGGAATGCATTGTTACCACGCTAGAATCCAGGAGGAAAAAAGACTTTAAATTTTGTTTCTGTTGACAGTTTCATTATTTTTTTGAGCTAAATGTGCATATTTTGATTGAAGTTTTTATTGAGCAGGAATTTTAATTTGCCTATATTTACTTTACCAATTAATAAAAAGTCCTTAAGAAAGAACTCTTTGTGTTCTTTCGTTTGACATCTTTGTCTAGTTTTGCTGAGTTCTGATAATTGCACTACAAGCTGACAAATAGAAAAACTTCAAGCAAATCAATACCACCATGCATATCTTTTTATTTCTTTAGAAATGGAAATTTGCTGTTTTCCCTTGAAAAAGTGTTGCATTTCCATTGCCAGTTAATCCTCTGGAAGAACTGTACATGAAAGTAAAATCATATTCACACAATTAATTGAATATAATTTTCCCACATGGATGCACAAGGCCGAATAAAACAGGAAGCATAAAATCAGTCAGGTTCAATTTTTTATATTCTTCACTGATTTTTGTTCATATTGTCAGATATGTTACTGCTAAGCTTAAAGCTATACCTCTTAAGAAGAAAATACGGAGAAAAGATGTCTAAATTATTTATCATGCAGCATTATCTTACAAGATTTATAATTTAGAGACACCAGGGGTTTCTTTTATCAGGGAGAGGAGGCTAATTTAAAATATTAATGAGTAAATGGCATTTCTTCAAATTCCAGATTGAAGGAAAGCGTTCAATCTATAGGTTTTAAGTTAAATCAGATTTGACGTTTTCTGAGTATTACTATTTTCTAACTGGACTTGAAAATTTAGTTAGATTTGAATTTTCTCAGTCCTGCTCTGTCTGCAGCTGGGAAATACAACACAATATCAATGAGATGGTGGCTCCACTGGAAAAGAGGCAACAGTCTCATTTGTTGTACTAAAATCCTGCTCCAGAACCAACAATGCTAAAATGCATCTTAAAAATTCATGTTGATTTAGTATCTAAGATTGCAATCACCAAAATTTATTCTCTGCATGATTGCTTGAACGCCTGCACAAGTCAATGGTTAACCTAAGTTCGAAGCGAGCCAGGACCCATGGATCTTCCTTACTCTTCAGTAAATCAAGAATTATTCCTGCCAGTAGAAGCAACTTACTGTGAGCAAACAGTTGACCAAATCCCAAGCCCCCAAATCCCACAGATAAGTAAACCATTTGTGTTGTAAAATATATACTTGACCTTGAAACTTGAAAAAAATCTGAATGCGAGTCTATTATATGCTTACATTTGAAGGACTGTCTCCCTGTCAGGGTGATGGCTGGCTGGAATAATTTCTTCGAATATAGTACAATGCAAAGCTTTTGTAAACTTGCAATAAAAAGAAGTATGCTCTTCTATGCTATTCTATCAAGGGAGATTAAGAGATCAGGAGAGATTAAAGGTCATTGAAGTTCAGTTAGGATGCTCCTGCATGGTTAAAGTCATTGCCATGAGAATTTTTTATTGTGAGAGCTGTCATAAATAGTGTGTGATGAACCTAAGCTCTGCAGATATTCTCCTTTACCAAATTTGAGCCTGGACAGGAAGGCTAAACAGAACTTTCATCCTCCTTTCTTTTTCACTCTGCTGGGTTGTGATGCTACAGAGGTGCAGTATCTCTGTTTGTATTTATTATGAACTGTTTATATTCTGACAGTGGCTGTTTGACAAGTTTTTCATCAGTGGCCTTCCTCCCCTCTGAGAGATGCCAAGCAGGATTTAGGTGCCTTTCTTTCTAGCAATTGCCTTGGGCTTAGAGTGTGTTATGGTTTTGGCTGATGGGCCTAAATCTGGGCCTTGGAGTTCAGATTTGAGCCTGAAATTGTCAGCTGCCTTCAGCTGGGCTGAGCTAGCGAACAGCTGACTTCTTCTAGCCAATAATATTGTATTCCACACCATACTACATCATCTCAAAAGGAGTAAAATCCAGTGTGTGGGAGTGGCTTAGTCAGTTCTGCCATGGCCGAGGTGCAAGCTGAACGTGGTGCAGCTCGTGTCTTGGAGTGTNGTACAGTGCTGGGCTACTTACTGGTATGCACACTGTCTGCGTGTAGCATGGGACAGAGGTAAGACTGAAAAAAGGTTGGAAATTTCTAAAGCTCTAATGGAGACAGACTCCACTATCGCCAGTGCAGGAACTGTCTCTGCATTGTGCCAGTCCTTGAGGATCTCACACAGAGCTGTGTCCTCATTGAGTTTGGGTCATTGGTCACTGGGTAATTCAGGTGCAGTCTGCTCAGGGGCAAAAAAAAAAAAAAAAACCAAAAACAAAAAAACAAGGATAGGCCACTTTCTATAGTGAAATATCCCATGAAGGAAAACCTCAACCCTGTTGGTAAGATAGTGTTGCCTGAAAAGTCTGTAAAAAAAAGGACTCCAAGCCAATTTTGGTAGGAGATAAGAGAGCAGTGGCTTTTATGAGCACCCAGGCTCACCCAGGAATACACTGACACACACATGGGAAAGCTCTAATTCCCATGGCTTTTATAATATGATTTATCCAATCATTACTTTACACATCTCCAGTTCAACTTTTTCCCACCCCAGTCCCACCCCTGTTCCACCCTCTCAGGATTTGAGTCGGGGGTCAGCAAGATCTCCTCTTCATCAGCCCTCCTCTTCCTCGGACTTCTGGAGTTCTTCCAATGTTCTGAATTCTGAGTCACTCTGCCCTGTGTTTATGTCTTGCTTTGATATTCTTCAACCTTCTGCCTTGAAAAATAGCCTAAACAGCTAAAGGAATTTGAGCTTATTGATCTGGGACAAGGGTCCCAATAGAAAGACATTAAACTCAAGCTGCTAGAAATATTAACACACTAGATCTGATTTTGCTACAGCTACTGTATTCCTAAAATCTATAAAATGTGAAAATTAAAAATCAAAACCCCTTCCTGCATCAATAGCATATTGTAAAAGTCAGTCCAAGGAGAGGAGAGAAGTGTTTTTCTACTGTGTAATATGTCAGGAATTGAAGCAGGTGAATAGATACCTCAGTTCGCAGCTCTCTGTTTCGACTATCTCAAACACAGGGTATAGATGTTAACAACTCTGGAAGAAACAGTGACTAATCCTATGTGAGTCTCCTGAGGTCCTGGGGAAAGGAGCAGAGGTAAAGCCCACTGAAGATCATATTTTCTGGAATGTCAAGGGTGAGTGAAGCTTTAATATTGCCATATTATTGGGTCTTACAATAAGAATCTTGTATTTTTCTCTGACAAGGGAAAAATAGCAAGCCTAACTAATATCAGAAATTTGCCCTGCTTTACAGCTATATCTGTCTTCAAGAACTGTTTTGACTAATGGAATATATTTTATGCTGTATCACAAAAATATTAATTTACACTGTGTCTTTTTTTCTGATGGAATAATACAGGTTTGACATATTTTTTGAGTGAAATCTTTATTAGGCAGGCAATTAAATGTGTGTTTCAGTAGCTGGTCTGTTAGCCTGTGATGTAGGCTTTAGAACTGAACACACAATGCAAAGGCTTTGGGGTATTTTATATTTTTTTCTAAATATCTAGTTTATTTCTTATAATAGAGGCACCATGCATTTTCCTCTGATGAAAAACCTAATGAGGAGCTGGACACCCATCCTTGTTTGATGTTGAATATTCTGTCTCTTTAGCGTGAATTAAACAACTATTGTGTTTTAGCACTTAAACTCACAATATTTTGTTGCTGATAGTATAAGACCATTATTCAGTTCTTTTTCTTGCTCTGCCAACAAGAAAATCTGTTTTTTTACTGACATATAATCTTTTAATTGTTAATTAAAATAAAAACAGAGTATACAAAGGTAACTAAAAAATTTTAAACAAGTTCACAATATTTAAGAATTGGAAAATAACCACATGAATAACAGAAAGAATGAAAGAAGAAATAAAAATATTTATAATTTAGTCATATATCTTTTAATTGTATTTGACCTTGTAAGTTAGTTCTACACTGGTAAGTACTTTTGCTGATATGGGAAACAATGTCTGTTAACTACAGGACTGTGCAAAGGAAATGGGTTAATGTCATGCAAAGGCCTGGAAACTTCACAAAATCATGCAAATAATACTTTCCACAGGGTTAGTTATTCTAAAATATATGGTGAATGCAAATAAGAATCAGATTGTCTACTGCTTAGAAAATATCTTCTAAGTTATTTTTAATTTATGCCCCTCAAGTGAAATATAAAGAATAAGGACTTTTTCATGTAATATTTCATAGAAATTTATTTTAGTGTCTCCTATTTCTTCAGTTTCAAATGATTGAGAAAATTTCTGCCTGAAAATGAATTCTGATATTAAATATTTTTCATTTACTGTAGATATTTCAGCTACAAAGAGGTCACTCAAAACAGGCAACTACCTTGGGAAGGAGAAAGCTCTTAAAAGGAATAATGTTCTTTTGATGCAAATTCATCATAATAAAAAATCAGCCACAATTCTAGTGCACTCTGCTTTTCGGATACCAAAATCAGCTATCACAAACAAAGAGTTAGAATGGAAATAGGGTACTGAAGTGTTTGGTTGTGTGTCATTCTTGTCCCTGTTACATAGAATAAATTTTATCTCCTTTAAAAGGTGATCAGCAGTGTTTGTAAGAATACCCTCGCAGTTCTCAGAGGTCATTACATAAGCCATACTAGTTTTCCCTTCATCTGATGTTACTTGTCTCCATTGGTAACGCAATGTGTAGCTGATCATTGTAATAACTGTTTTGCCTGTTTTTTTTTACAGCAGTTGTTTATAATCTTGATATTTGGGCAATACGTATTTCACTGGTTTTCTTTTACGAAGTATTACTCCCATTTGTTTCTTTCATCTTTCCAAGTGATTTTATGAGGAACAATGTCCATCATATCTGTTTAAAGCCATGTTTATGCAACTCAGAATGTTGACTGGGAATTAGCATTGCCAGAAAAATTTTCTGATAGAGTGTTTTTTCTGCAGAATATGTCAACCCATCAACACCAAATGTACCGTTAGAAAGGGACAGTGCCAGCAGTGGTCTGAAGGAGCTTTCTCTGCCAAGAGGGATTTTGGCTGGTTCCCTGTCCAGCTGTTGCCTAATGTGCTGCTGAGAAGCCCTGATCCAGTGGCGATTAGTTCCTCAGCCTCCTGACTGACCTGCCAGTCAGAATCCTGTAATCTGAAGGAGCCCAATCTCAGATTCTGGCTATATTTGTCAAATGGACCATTATGGAGATAGTACTCAAAAACCAGGAAAGTCAAAAATCTTCCTGAGGTGAGAGGGACACAAGGAATGGGAGAGCAATTCTCTGCAATCTCAGTAATTCAGCTTCATGATATTGTTCATGGAAAAAGCCCCAAATCTCCAAAGTTTGCCATTACAATCTAATTTTGATAGTATTTT
The DNA here is from genome assembly GCA_013396695.1 of Sakesphorus luctuosus. NCBI lineage: Eukaryota > Metazoa > Chordata > Aves > Passeriformes > Thamnophilidae > Sakesphorus > Sakesphorus luctuosus. Next base: position 744,293 of record VWZD01005134.1, read on the forward strand.
CTTCTTTTTATTTTATTTTTTTTTTACATTTTGTATGATCTGGATATTTAAAAATTTCTATAGCACATCAAATAAGTTCATTGCTAAAAGTACAGTCACATCACTTTTGATTTTTTTTGAGAAATGTGATATTTCTACTCATTTTTCATCCTTTCAAATTACTTATGCACTTTCTTCTCTTGCTGTCTCATTAGAAGTAGCCAGCTTCTTATTCTCATAATATATTAAATAGCACTGTAAAAACTTTTTTCTTTCATCCTCTCCTTTTTGAAATTGCTACATCTTGTGTCTATTGATATTTTACAATTCTGAGAACTCATTTTGTCCTTCCTGGGCTGTCTGCATGTGGCACAACAGTCTCCAGATTCTAGTGCCAGCCAATAAATTAACTATGGTGTTTTCATATTAGGAGAATTTCTCTTTGTTGAGTGGTTGAAGGGTGTTCTTCAGCTTATGCATCACTTTTTTTCTTTTTGCATAATGGTTTTCACATTCTTTCACTGGGTGGCTCTATGCTTGCATTCCAAGATTTTTTATCTCAAGTATTTCACTGCTCTGTGATCCAGAGATTAGTGCATAAAACATAAATATCTCATTTTCAGGCTGTTACTGGTAATGCATTATGTAAAATGGAAATTAGACTACTGCCTTAGAGTATTTGTGCTTTGTAGTAGAAGGTAGAAGTCCAAAAGATGAAACTAACCTTAGGGACAGCTATGTGTGTATAAAGCAATCTGAATCCTATGACACTCTGAAGCTTGAATCTTTTGATGCAAAAGATCAGACCATTTCCAGAGAAAGAATGGAAGTTAACAAGGAATTGAAGAAAGCAAATTAAAGATTTAGAGATGAATAAAAGATATGCCTCTGAACTGAAAACCAAGTATTTGCATCACTTTCATAATATTTAAAATAGACTTTTTTAGTTATTACTTACACAATTTACAGAATCAATGAATTGTTGTTGCTGCTCTTTTATAGCCAAAACTAAAAGTATCATTGTACATGTTTACAAATCTAAGACAACAGGGTAAGTGTATTGATAGTCTTAAACTGGTTTTCAGTATTTTAGAGAGAGGGGAAAACTCACATAGCATGAACAAATGAGGCTCTGAAAAGTCTCTATTTTACGTTATGGAAATCTTTTTACCTTTTTCTATGGAACAGGCTATGAAACACTGTTGATAAGAACCCTCTCTCCCTATAACAAAGAACTTCTCTGCTGCTGTCTCTTGTAATTTTCCAGAAAGGAATGGTGTGTGTTAGGAGGAATGGGTCAAAAGGCTGTCAAGGTGGTGGAATACAAAACATTCAAGTAACCTTGCAGCTTGAAATAACTCTTAAGCATGTGTGAACAGAAGGCCAGTGATCTTCTAGCACGGGCTGAATTTCATGGGGGCTGCATCTCTACCATGTACCTCTGCTCAGGTGTTGCTTTGGGAAGCGCTTCATTAGACAGCTAATGGAAATAAATTTATTACTTATTTCTAGCCCTGAGTTTGTGGTTGTTTCAGCTCCCTGCCTGTGTTGACTCATATGTTTGAAGTGGTCAGTGGGATATGGGACCAACCATTCCATGGCTAGTGAAGAAGTTGGGAACCTGGGAGACTGTGGCAAAGAACACTTGGTTCTCTGGGGTTTCCCTCTAACCCACTTTGTTTTTTTATGAGACAGCATAAGAAACAAGCAAAAAATTATCAGATATACGGCTTTGCTCTACCAAGTCAAATAAGTTCCTCTGGATTCTTCCATCTGTTGCTGACAGTGCTTTGATTTAACAAAGGAACAGCCAGAGTAAATGAGCCTAAATGTTTTAAAATCCTGAACTTATATTCATAGCAACTAAAGATCTGGCTTGCATGTTCTACTTGCTTTCTCAGGTAAGAACAGTCATGTTTTGTAAGAATATGTCATGTCTTTAAAGCTATGTCCTTTCTTCACGTCAGGATGAGAACTCATCTCTTGATTCTCTTCTTCATCCTCAAGCTCTGACCACTTATGAGTCCTAGATAAAACACATACAATCAAATACTTGTCCTTGCAGTATGAACTCAGCCTCTTTGTCATCTGTTGCCTTGATCTCATGCTGAAGTACCGTTGCCTCCATATGGTTACCCATTTGGAATTACATAAATATTTTCATGAAGTGCAAGTTTGTCTTCCCGAAGCTATATGATTATATATAGCTATACTCTCTCTATATATGGTTTCAGAAGAATTCTGTCTGGTTTCTTCATCCTTTACCTCAGTTTTCCCCTTCTATCTCACTAGATTTTAGGGGTTTTGTAATTTAGCATATTTATTGGCAATTGCATTTAGTAAAATAGATTAATTATTTTTAAAAAGGATAAAAATATAATGATGCTAACACATCATTTTACTTCCAGATAGGTCCTTTCAATCACTATTACCATCATAAATTAAAAATATTTTATTTGATGAAATGAAATATAGGTCCTCTGCCCTGTCTTGACTCTTAAGTACAGAGTACAAGTGCTGAAGGGCTGAAAGGAGCTGTATAAGTCAGAGTGGTGGCTGAGAGTAATGTTCTGGTGTGTTGAACAAGACCCCCTACACAATTAAAAGATAGAGATGAGAAAATATTACTGGGATGAAGTAACACCATATAACATGGCAGCTTCAACCAATGTCCAAGGCATGCCCAGAGGTCTGCTGTATGTTTAACAGACACCTTGGCTTTTTCACTGCAGAGTATGAGGAAACATTGCTGGATTAACAGGGTGCAAAGATATTTCCCAGACAGGTTTTTGTTCCAGTTCTCCAACATGCAGCACAGAGTACCACAACAGTAGCTAAATTCTGTGTCCAATAATGTGATTGTAACTGATTGGAGAATTTACACTGGATTTACAGCCCTTAAGACTTTACAGACAAGTCTCTATTGGCTTATAAATCTACCTGTGGCAGGAGGACTAGAAGTCCCCAGATAGCATGTCTACAGTGTGCTTGTGTTGCCTCCCAAAGTAATTATTCTGCAGACATGAGAAAGAACAAGTCCCAGGTTCCCAGAGACTGCAGCTTCCCTGCAATGGCAAAGGATAGGGCCTTAGCTGGCACAGGTGAACCAGCACTGCAAAAGAGGTGATTTGTATTTATTACAAGGTTTGTAAAGACTCTTGTCTCCCTGGAACAAGAAAGAGACTGAGAAAGACTTTGCTTTCTTTTCCAGGTTGTCTTTAATGGAGAAGATCTATCATTCTTTGCTCATGCTGAAATTCAAGTCAGCTTTCTGCTACACTGCTAGATGCTGAAGATAATGATAACAAATGATCATCAGTGAATTCGCTTTACTCTTGAAAATGGAAGGATAATGTATGTGTCTGTTATTGTCCATCGCAGCCTTTTAAGTTTCAGGAAAAACAAAATCAAGCCGTTATCAAGAATAGCACAGACCATAAACCAAACAGAAAGTTTTATTAGTTTAACAGCTCCAAGTTCACATTAACTATGGGATGATTAAAATTTTACAGTATCTAAAATTTAGAAAAATCCAGTTACTTGTAATGACAAGCTTTTATAAGCCTTTCAATTTTAAACATAAATATATAAAAATATAATACCTCCTTCTCTATCAAGATAGGTAGTCCACAACAGGCCTTATATGCTTTAGGAGAAAAACTTTGGTTTACAACCACATATTCTGGATCTCAGATCAGAAGTTATATTTAAACATGCCAAGGTCTTGTCCTTGGATGCATATGCTTTATGCAGTGTTCCAAGCAATATCTCGGAAAGCATGAGATGGAGAGACCATTATAAAAATCATTTGCCCATGACAAGCAGGACATGAAACAACCTCTGTCTCAACAAATGTAAGTCATTTAGTCTTACTCCTGACACAACTACATCCAAGGTGGCTCTACAGTGTGTCAAATGAGAAAGGACAAAGGGAAATGTCACCTGTCACTGGAGTTTATGAGAAGTGTTAGCTTGTATTGGATTTTTTTTCATTCTCTTTTTTAATAATTAAACTTATTTGCAAATATTTTTGCTTTACAAAACCAAGAATTAACCAAGAATTAATAGAGTTTTGTAAACTATTATGTTGCAAGAAAGATTAACAAACAATTCTTTCACCCATAGATTCTTTCACTTGAGGTATTAAACTACAGCAAGAACACAGCCTGGAAAAAACACCACTGTACAGAATTCTTCCTTTGTTTACTACCAGCTAGCCTACAGCATTGAGAATAAATGAAAATAACTTTTAAAAGTTAGTAGCCATTCTGGTAACTGTGATATCAAAGACTAAAACAGTATGTTGAAAAGTATATAACAGCTTTAGTGATTCTGATAGAACTTCAGACTTTTCAACAAATTTACACTTAGAACACCAATCTCAACATTTACATGCCATGATTAAATGGAGTGCTGCAAATGGGAATTCACTAATACTGTTATGGATAGTCTGAAGTCTTGCTTTCAGACCTCCTCTTTCCATTTGCTATCTCTCACACTTTTAGTTACAGGAAGTAATAGCATATACTAGCCCTATTTCACTTCTGGTCATAGTTTTCCCTTGTAAGCCTAAGAATTTGCTTCTGCATTACAAAATGCCAGGAGGTAAGATTTTGCCTGTCAAAGTCTGGAGCAACGTGTTGAGATTACCTGAGTATTGAATCTAGACATGCATGTTTTGCGTGGTTTTGGTAGAGCTCGAAGTACCTCATTCTGGATGAGTGTTTTGTTCCTGGATTTAAAGAAGACAGAATTTCAACCAGGACCCAAATGTTCCCCCAGTTTACAAGGGTTCCAAAGTGAAAGGGTTCAGACTGCTCCCTGGCCTTCAGCAGAATAACGTAGTGCCAACTGTAACACTGGATTGAGACAGAAAGGACCAAGTTAATTCCAATCACTCCTCTGAGATCTGCCTGTGACCATCCATACCAATTATTTCAAAATTTCAGGGCATCCTTAAGTAGAAGCAAAAAATTAAAGTCAAGAACAAACACCCATTTTAAATATATAGTTCTACTAGACACTATGAACTTTACCACCTTGTTCTCATGAAAAGTTAGAGATCCTACTCCTAACTCTTCTTCCTCCCTTATAGGAAGAATGGAAGAAATGAGATGGAAGGAAGGAAGGAAGGAAGGAAGGAAGGGAGGAAGGGACCATCCTTAGGCAGCGCAAATAATCTGATCAGGTCAGCTGCTCAGGCAACTGCAGCCCTGGAAATCACATCATTGAAGGTCGTATTCTAGAGAAAGCTCTGAGGAAATTGTCTTTAAATATGTCCTCCTATAATCAAACACTATTATACACACATATATATATCTCCAATACTAAGGTCTATATATATACACATATACACCTCTTAATAAATTGTTTAATTTATATTACTCCTCATGATAACTTTATTGATGTTGTCATGACCTTAGAAACGCTTTAAAAAATCTTTGATATCAAAAAAGCTAAGACTCATAAATTTGTTAAATATTAAAATATGGTGATTGTCACTGATCAACAAGATTTCCTGAGCTATTCTAAACACCTTCTAGTCCAGCAAGTTACTTCATCATCTAGTGGCCTTTCCCTACTAGTTTCTTAAAAAAACAAATGCATTTTTCTCTACCAAAGAAAATAAATTTCTAGTTTTATCTCTGTTAAGCCAAAGATTAAAAGATTGATGAGGTTCTGGGATTTTTTTTTTTTTTTAGGAAAAGCTGAAATGTGGAAATGACATTATTAAAGGCATTGATCATTGGAAAAATTGTGGAAAGTGCATTCTAGTTTTAGCTGTATTCAGTAAATACTCAGCTTCATCATAGATCAGTTTGTCAACTATTGTAAATTTGTACAGGTCCATTAAACCGTTTTATGTTCCCTAAAGACCTGCCCTAAAAAATGCATCTGAGAAGTAGTGCAATTCTAATACCTGGCTTCAGTGAAAAGACTTATGGGAAGCATTTTCTCATGACAACTTTTTGAGTTTTTCTTTTATCCTGAGAAAGACAGCCTACCTTTTAAAATCTTCAAATGAACCAGCTACTCTCATTTAAATTAATCTAACAAAAAAAAAAGTGCTGTTTGCAAATACAAGTGAATGAACAAGATTGAAGAAATATTTGGTAGTTGGTTTTTTGCATTAAAAGGCTGTGTTCTTTGTGTTTGAATGAGAAGCAGAAAATTGCAAACATTGATTTCAGAACAGAAGCTATTCCCTTTATTGTCTGGAGAGTGCCCATCAGAGAACAATAAATTTCACTCAGAGATCTCATGGTACTCATGTCAAAAAAGGAAAAATATACAACCAAAAAACACCAAAAACCCTAATCAGAAAATAAACTTGTTTTCTACAGCTACATTGTCTCCAGTTTTGAGACAACTTGTATGTTTGCAGCATTTTGAAAACAAAAATAAAAGATAATAATAACAATAATAACAACAATAATAAAAAGCTGTGGTAAAGAACTTCAAAATACCCACAATTAAAAGTATATGCCACTGAAATGGTTAACTTCAGTAAAGGTGCCTGATTGTAGGGGTCAGCCTATGTACATTTGATTATCTGTTTAGAGCTGCATGATGCTGGCAAAAGTCAAAATCACCACAATTTTATTAGTCAGAAAATTGGGTGCTGAGATATTCTGTGTAATAGAATAATCCAAAACAGAAATAGTTCCTCTGTGTTTGGGGTGTTCTGATTTAGAAAGGCATAATCTTGTCTATCTGGGACTGTGATCACTTAGCAAGTTGTGCCAGACAAAAAAAATATTGAAAATACCCATTAAACACTTATTACCTGGTATTCACACACAGAAACTCAGGGAAATCTAGAGTATTTTAGGTTGGAAAGAAGCTCTGACTCTTAACCCATTGCTCAAAACAAACTTCAAAGGTACATCAGGTTGCTGAGGGCTCTGCTCAGTCAATTGAATATATTCAAGGATAAAGGTTTCACAGACTCTCTAGGCAACCTGGTTCAGTGTGAAATTGCTTTTCTGAAATTTAGTCAGAATTTTCCTTGCTGCAGTTTGTGACTATTACTTCTTCTCCTTTCTCTGTCCCTTTGCAGGAAGAACCTGTCATCTCTAAAATGATTATGTACTAGAAGAGAGTAATTAGATTTCCTGCCAGTGCGTTCTTCAGGTTGCATAAACTCAACTATTTTGGTCTCTTCTTTCATTATGCACACCAGTCCTAGTCACTGTGGTTGACTCTCTCCAGTTTATTCAAGCCTTTATCATACAAGGAAGCTCTGAACTGGGCATAGCTCTCCTGCTGTGCTTTCACAGATACTCAGCAGAGGTGAATAATTGCTTTTCTCAGGCCGATAACAACACTTCTAATGCAGCTCAGAATGTGGGCAACCTTCATAGCCACAAGGACACATGCCTGACTCATATTCAACTCTTTCTGAATAGCAGCTTGCCAGGCACTTGACCTGACAGCCTATGCAACTACATGGGGTTATACCATCACAGGTGCAGCATTTCACATTTCACAGAATACTAAATATGCCAAGATAGAAGGGACTCACAAGAATCATCGAGTCCAACTCCTGGCCCTGTACAGGAACATCCCCAAGTGTCACACCACGTTCCTGAGAATATCATCAAGATGCTTCTTGAACTCCGTCAGGCTTAGTGCTGTGACCACTTCCCTGGGGAACCTGTGCCAGCATCTAACCAACCTCTGGGGGAAGAATCTCATTCTAACATCTAACCCAAACCTCCCCTTAATCAACTTCAGGTCATTCCATAAGGTTCTGTCACTGGTCACCTCAAAGAAGAGATCAGTGTCTGTCCCTCCTCTTCCCCTCCTAAAGAAGTTGTAACTGCAAAGAGATCTCCCCTCAGTCTCCTCTTCTCCAGGCTGAACAGACCAAGTGGCCTCAGCTGCTCCTCATATGGCTTCCCCTCAAGGCCCTTCAGCATCTTCATTGCCCTCCTTTGGACACTCTTTAAGAGCTTAATATCTTTCTTACATTGTGGTGCCCAAAACTGTGTCTTCCTGGAGGTATCATTCATGTTGTTTCACTCATGGAAGGGTTTATCTACGAACAAAAGGATCCAGACAGAGACTGTGAGGAAGTTGCCTGCATTTTAGCAGAATAAAAAAGTTATTTTCAAATATTAAATTTGATTTTTCTTAGACTGATTTATTTTTTATGTCGCAAGTTTTTTGTGTGCATTTACAATAAAATGAGATTATCTATCACCCTGTCCAGTCACATCTGCTAAGCCTTGAAAATTAAACTAGACCAAAATAAAACTGGCCTTTCACACTTAGCAGCAAGCATCAGTTTTCATGTGAGTTCACAAACAAGGCTGTGATTCATTCACACTCAGGCTGTTGCCTGGAGTCACTGAAGGGTTTAGCAGCTATGCAGTGTAGAAGCGATAAAACTTCTTATATTTCCAATGTTAAACATGTTCTTACATTTGCAACATTGAAATTCCATAGACAGTAGAGATCATAATCTTTTAAATAAATCCTTGAGGATTCACAGGCCAAAGGGGAACATTTCATCTGTCAGCTTTACCAGACAAAGGGTAATGTTGTCTCACTTGAGCTTTCTTTTGGGAGTGTTCTCAAGTATATGTGAAATGCAGAGCAGTGAAGTGTAGTAAATTAATTTAGATACATGGTTAGCAGATGTTTTTAAGATATCATAATTTTAAAGGGAAAATATTAATTGAAGAATCATCAGCTTTCTACTTCCAAAAGGAGTTTCATAATCAGCCTCTTTCCATTTCACACCCACAGATAAGTATAAGGTTTTTATTTTAACCTGGACAGATAACTTGCAGAAATGTGATTTGATTGAACTCTGTTTTGACTGAAGATTTCTTTTGAAGATCCAGGACCTTACTGAGAATACTGAACTCAAGTGAATAAATAAAATACGAACATCAATAAGGATGAAGAAACTAAAAGTTAAATAAAATAAGATGTCATAAGAAAACCACAGGGTATTTAAATGTGTAACTTTATAGTAAAAGATAGAAGGGAATATGATTAATTTATAGCCACAGAAGCTGTAGATTATTGCAGGAGGCAGAAGGAAAATTAGTTTCCTGTTTTACTAAAGTTTTGTGACCTTGACCACAGATAGAATAAAATGATGCTGTGCCAGAAATGTCATCATGATTTGCATGACAGGAGGACCTGCTCCAGTGTGTTGTAATGTTTTCTCCTTTTCTCATTTGTTTTTGTGATATGCAACATGCGAGTTTCTTTTGTTCTGTACAGGATAAATCTGTGTGCCTGACACAAATTTTTGCAGTCAGATCCATGTTTGTTGTATCTGCTGTCTTACAGGCACTCCAGAAAGCACTTCTATTTCATTTTCCATTGTACAAATTGTTATTTACAATGCACTGATAACAAGCATAAAATATGATTGTAATCAGAAATAATTAAGAACATTCCACACATCCATAAATTATGGCCCAGATCCCTTTGGATGAATGACAAAAGCTGTTTTATGTGCTTCACTGAGAACGAGTTTCTACATGGAGAAGGAACTAAATTATTAACCATAAATGACTGAAAATTTTTTTCTTTTGCTAATCCAATGTATTCTGAAATATGGAGCAATGATGATCACTAATTGTAATCATGACTTAGAACTTAAAATTTACACAAAATATCTAGACAGTTCAATAAATGCAAAAATGTTTATGACTGCCTGTCCCATTCTTGCGATGAACAATGCCTGACAGGGCTGACATTTTGATGAAAGATTTTGGAGATCCTCATTTGGAATTAGTTATGGTGACACTGCCATTTGAAGTCCCAAAAATATTTATTAGATAGAAAGGCTGCATTCAAAACAATAAAACAATGACCTGCAAATGATACCTAGCACCATACCTGTATTAGAAGCACCTTCAGTAGCAGAGATTTAGGACTTTAACACAGCTGCTGGACAGGACTTTTGAGCATAACAGGTGTTCTGAGAGGAAAAAATACACCAAATTTGAGTGCACTTCTAACTGTCCATATAAAATATTTTAAGACTTTACTATAATACAGCCACAAATAGTATCTGAAATGTCAAAGTTCATCTGCCTACAAGACACATACTCAACCATGAGCCATGGAGACCTTTTGGCTGCCTTTCACACAGTGCTTGTTTCAATATACATAAAGTTTTTGAAAATTGCCTTGAGAGAGTTGACCTGACTTAGCAAATTGTTTTCACAGAAAAGTGTTGCTAAAACATAATGACATGCCAGGGATCTATCAGAAACTGGAAGCACATCTGAATTGCACAGCACTTGGTTAAGGATCAGCTTGGGGGTAAACTTCTGTAGAGTGACTAAAATGCAGTCAGCATAGGCAACCCTCACTGTGTTCTGCACTTAAACTAAGGACCAGACAAACCTGCAATGCTATGAAAGAGATGAAAGAATTTTCATGTTAGTAATTTTAACACTAAGGTAAATTTTCAAAGATGGGATTCTCTACTCCTCTAATGCTTAAACATGAACATGAGTCTCCAGAGGGTGTTGAAAAATCCGAAGTAACACAGTCACTATACCCCAAATGCAGAACTTCCTGTGGATCCACCCACTTTGGATTTAGTAGTACGGTAAGTTAAAGCATAGGACGGTTCCATGGTGTAGTGGAGAGCACTCCAGTCTCCGACTCCCAAGGTCGTGAGTTCGAGTCTCAGTACGGGTGGCCCCGGCAGTTCAATGCCTCCCTGCCATCCCATCCCATCACATCTTGGATGCCAAGCAGGGTCAGCCCTGGTTAGTACCAGGTGCTGTAGATAGTCCTGAGGAGACTTCACTGTCACTGTCCAAGCTTGCTCGGTCATGGCAAATGAACCTTAGGACTTAAACAGTGGGGCCAGTTCTGCGCATGCTGTGCCTCACCTAAACAATCCATTGCGCAGGCTCGGAGGGCACACGTGGGGTGAGCCCTTCCCAAATCTTCGTTCGTGAAGATTGGCCATTAAGTTAAAGCATCCAGATAATGCCTAAAGTCAGATAGCATGAATGCTCCCTTTCCTTTTCATTTCTTTCAGCCTCAGAAAGCACAAGCAATGCTTAAATATGGCTGAGGACTGGGAACAAGGTTAAAAAAGCAAGATGAATTTTTTTCCCCCAGCTTCCTCAAAACTTAGATTTCCCCATCCCCCCTTAATTCCCAAGTTTTATTTATCCATACTCATCCCTGATAAAAAAATTGTACATTGGTTCTCCTTTTTGCCTTCGTAGTGAAAACTAGGTCTGCAGATGTTTACACTAACATAAAACCCCTGAATAATCAAAAGTGAACCTGATGTTGTTAACCTCAGGTAGTAGTAAAATAGACTTTACAAAAGACATTGCAGAAGCTTTTTACTTTCACAGGTTTTTGCAAACAAGCCCTAACAACTCTCTTGAGAGCAAAAGCTGTCTAATACTGATCTTTTTAATCAGTTCATCCAGTGACAACAAATGAACAGTATCTTGGCATTCTACACATTGTTCTAGTTATTTTCAGTTGTTGCTATTGTCATCCACTTTGAGGCATCGTGCTGAACACAGATTCAATTTTTAAAGCACCTGAAGGTACTGTCAATATTGAGGAAGCGTGCCAATCTTGCCATCAAGTAGACTACAGAGAACGATGCTGCAAAGCTGAAGTGGAAACAAAAAATTAAGCATCTACCAAAATGTTTGACATGAAATAATGCAGCTGTAGGGACTTAACCAGAATAAAATCTACTGTAGTAGTCACAGTGAACACAGAAGACAGTAAAGTACATTCTGACTGTGTTCAAAGACTGAATTTTCTTTTTTTTTTAATACAATACATTGATTTGATTTCACGGAGGCTGACAATAAAGACAGTGGTGAACTTAGGGCCACTTAAATATGTTTTGCCTTAAAAAGGTTCATTTAAATATGTGCATCATCTGCCCTGGGATTATCAATTTTCCCCTCCATAATGTTTGCTATCTAAGAAAAAATGTGTGATATTTAATTAAATTTGCACTGAAAATAATAAACTCTTACTAATGTAATTTTTTATGAATTAAAAAAACCTCAAGGAAACATCACTGAAGTTTTTCAATTCAACTAGATGCTAATGCAGAACTCTAGCAGAACTTTTTTACCCTCTTCAGCTTGCATGGATTTACTATCAAAAATGAAAACACTAAGGTACAACATATACACACACTTTTTTCATCCCGTCAAAGCTTATATGATAAGCACATGACAAGAAAGAAGTAGAGAGACCTGTTACCCTGACTTCCATCATTGTTTTTATTAAGGAGTCTGAGAAGCAGCAGGAGGAAAAAGGGTTCTTCATGACTTCTTGTATATTTGTATTTTCTTTAGTTAAAAAGAAAATTTGGCCTAGAACTTAGAAAAGGATTGTTTTATGGTGTTGATCATCAAGTAGATACATTTTTTTAAAATCATTAAACATCTATAGTCTCTAGAAATAAATAATGGTATCAGCCAAGGTCATTGTAATATTTTTCTTAAGGCAAGTCCAATAAGCTAATAATTGTTATCTGACTCACAAGAGATTACTACCTATTAGTTAGGCTACTTAGTTTTTAATAGTAAATAATCATTAATGAAGAAAGAAAAAAGGGAAAGGAAAAAAAGCCCCCGGTGTATAAACAAGTACTTTTTTTTTTTTTGCTTTACAGATAGTCTTTGCATGTTTGTCATTGTAGTCTTTTTACAGACATCACCATTTTCAGAATTGGTTTTCCTCACTGTGGGCACTGTACTCCAAACAAATCTGAAGTGTATTATTATTTTCTTTTCTTTTCTTTTCTTTTCTTTTCTTTTCTTTTCTTTTCTTTTCTTTTCTTTTCTTTTCTTTTCTTTTCTTTTCTTTTCTTTTCTTTTCTTTTCTTTTCTTTTCTTTTCTTTTCTTTTCTTTTTCTTTTCTTTTCTTTTCTTTTCTTTTCTTTTCTTTTCTTTTCTTTTCTTTTCTTTTCTTTTTTCTGATGTTTTTCTAAATCTGTGCTATGAAATGAGGAAATAAAATGTAAGGAATACTGAAGCAGGACAGAAGTGTGGTGGAACAATATAACCTAACTATGCATGGAAATATTCTTTCCATCTGTCCAGACAAATCATTGCAATAGAGTGTCAACAAGCACCCCACACGATCTATAGTTCAGTCTGAGCCACTGCATTAAAGAGAGTTTAAAAGAAATAGGAGACATTGTTTTCTTATTTAGTGTCCCCAATGGACTGTCTCTTTCTTCTCTTGGAGTGCCTTGGAGTTCCTTTAGACACAAGTGTATATTGGTGCTGGGAATATGTGACAGATCGAATCCCAGGCTGCCTCCTGACTTGCATGTTTATAGTAAACTTAGTTTACTTTTACCATAAAAAATAATAATAATAATAAAGTATCTTCTGTTAAAGTCCCAGCTGAACAAGTCCCTCCAGAGCCACAGAAACAATGGTGGTTTTGCCTTGAATTTGTCTCTGTAGATAAACCCTCAGATCTGGAGCAGCATCCAAGAAAACTAAAGGAGACTCTGTTCTGGGCTAGTATTCAGGTAACATAAAGGAGTAAAATATTGGATGAAAAGTAACAGGAAATAAAAGCAAAACCAAATGAGAAGAGAGCATAATGGAGGGAAGGCAAGAAGCTGGGAGAGAAGGTGGGACTGCCTACCTAAGAGGACTGGAAGGCATACATGGGAAAAGGAAATGCTGGGACTTGGACCTGAGAAAAATCTGTAAAGAACAAGATTCAGATTAGATATTAGAAAAAAATTTTTACTGTTGGGTGGTTAGGCATTGTAATAGGTTGCCCGGAGAGATGGTGGAGTTATCATCACTGAAAATGTTTAAGATGCATCTGGATCTGGTGCTGGGTGATATGGTTTAGTGTTTAAGGGCTACAGTGGTACTGCTGGGTTGATAGTTAGACTTGATGATCTTGAAAGTCTTTTCCAACTTGAATTATGATTCCATTCTATGATTAATCCCCAGATCCTGAAGGACTTGGCAGACGAAGTTGCTAAGCCACTATCCATAATTTTTAAAAAGTCGTGGCAGTCAGGTGAAACCCTTGATGGCAAGAAAAAGGGAAATGTAACCTTTATTTTTGAAAAGGAAAAAGTGGACGACCCAGGGAACTACAGACCAGTCAGTCTCATCTGTGGCAGCCAAGATCATGGAGCAGATTCTCCAAGAAACTATGCTAAGGCACATGAAAGACAAAGCAGTGACTGGAAATAGTCAACATGTCTTTACATAGGGCAAATCAGGCCTGAAAAATCTGATGACCTTCTATGACAGGGCTACAGCATTGATGGATGGGTCAGAACAACTGACATTTTCTACCTGGACTTATGTAAACCATTTGAGACTGTCTTACACGACATCCTTGTCTCTAAATAGGAGAGACATGCATTTGGTGGATGGACCATTTGGTGTATAAAGTGGCACACAAAGTGCTGGTGTATAAAGTGGCTGGGGGTACACAAAGAGGTGTAGTCAATGGCTCATTGTCCACATCGAGACCAATGACAAGTGGTGTCCCTCAGGGGTTAGTACTGGGGCCAATACTGTTTAACATCTTCGTCAGTGACATGGACAGTAAATTGAGGGCACCCTCAGCAAGTTCATTGATAACACTAGGCTGTGTGCTGCAGTTGCCACATCTGAAGGAATCCTGACAGGCCTGAAAAATGTCATGAAATTCAACAAAGCAAAGTGCAAGGTCCTACACCTGGGTCATGCCAATCCCAGACACACCTACAGGTTGGGAAGAGAGGTGTCTAAAAGCAGCCCTGTGGATAAAGACTTGGGAATGATGGTAGATGAAAAACTCAACATGAGCTGTCAGTGTCCTGGGTTGCAGCAAAAGGAGTGTGGTCAGCAAGTCACATCTGTGGTCAGCAGATGATTGTTCCCTTCTACTCTGCTCTCGTGAGACCCCACCTGTACTACTGTGTACAGTCCGGTGTTCTCAACAAAGGGAGGACACGGACTTCTTGGAGCAATTCCAGAGGAGGCCACAAAGATATAAGTGGGCTGGAGCATCTACCGTACAAATACGCACTGAGAAAGTCGGGGCTGTTCAGCCTGGAGAAGAGAAGGTTGCATGGACACCTCATACCAACCTTCCAGTACCTTAAGGGGGCCTACAGGGAAGCTGAAGGGGGTCTCTTCATCAGGAACTGTAGTGATAAGGCAAGGAGTATTAATGAGTACAAGTTGAAAGAGGGGAAATTTAGGTTAGATATTAGGATTAAATTCTTTACTGTGAGGATGGTGGGACACTGGAACAGGTTGCTCAGGTAGATTGTGGATGCCCAACCCTGGCAGTGTTCAAGGCCAGGTTGGGTAAGGACTTCACCAACCTGTTCTAGTTGGAGGTGTCCCTGTCCATGGCAAGAGGGGTTAGGACTAGATGATCTTTATGGTGCCTTCCAATCCCTCAACATTCTATGATTCTATGATATATATCAGACACTTTGCGTACAATGACTTGTGGAGTAAGGCAGCACCAACAACTATAATTCTGCCCCTTCCTAATGGTTGAAATTTTGACTTCGCAGTCTTCAAAAGTCTTTGTTTGAATCATTTGTCTCTTAAGTATATATGGACACAGCAGAATTACTACTTGGACCAGTGTGAACTAGCATTGAATATGCTTTTTTATTATCAGTTCTATTAAAAATTAGTACCATTAGTGCAATAACTTTTCTACTTAGTTTTTCTTTATTTTTTTCCAACCAGTTTGCAATGTAAACAGTATTTCAGCCAAAAAGAATATTCATATAATGCAACTTCTTGTTCAAATCTGTATACAAAGAAAATGCTTTCATTTCTGTAATAGTTCATTGTTTCATATATTTCATATCTATTCAATTCATACCCCAAGTGCAGGAAGACGACAGATGTTGAAAAATACATTGATCTTACAAATTGTGACAGCATAGAGACAATAATTCAGGATTCCTTTTTGTGTCAACAGGATTCCTCTACACTTCAACAAATCTATTCTGCCTTCTGCTGATCCCTGTGTTTTGCTCTGACTTGCTAAATGAAAGCCTTCCCCTTAGTGAACAAAATGACCGCTTTGTATGCTACATGAGTGATGTTTTTTAATTTCTCTCTGTTACTTTGAACATGTATTAGAAAACAAATGTTTATATCTGTACATTTATGGAAGTATAAATAACTGTGCCACTTACATACACCAGGATCATCCACAGTGAATAGCATTTAGTAAATGCAGTAGGGCTTTTTGACCTTGAAAGCAACTACTGTACTATGTAAGATAACACATGGTAAACAATTTTAAAAGCACACATCTTTCCAGCTCAACAAGAGAGAAAAGTCGATCTATTTAAAAGCTGCTCTCTGCTTTTTTTTTTTTTCTGCTTATGCCATGAGAAGTGCAGGTACAATAAAGAAAGGTATAGGATTTAATAGCTTTGTTCTCTTATCTTGACTCCAACAAAGATCGACATGCTGTCTTTGTTAAAGACTATTGTTAAACGTATCCAATCACAAACATAAAATATTGTTGTTATTATTTTTATTATCTTTATTATGGTTATAAAAATTTTTAGGGCAGATGGAAAAGTGTCTCAGTGACTCCAACACATTTCCTTGGGAATAGTCAAACATAGCCAAATTGTGCATCAGAATGCAAGAGCCAACATATTTCTTCAAGCATACGTATGAAACATTTTGCCTATGCTGCTTGAGTCTTCCTAACTTGATGTACATGGTAAGAACATGACATGAAAAATGAAGTCTTAGTGTAATATATTTGACCAAATTCTACATCAAATACTATCATGAGAGAGTTACATCTTGCTGTTAGATTTGTTGAAGACAGATTTTGGATCATTATACTGAGAATAGTTGGTTTAGATGTCTCACTTGAAGTGCTGACAGGTAAGTAAAATACACCAGGGCCCAAAATTTCAAAGCTATTTAGCTTCTGTGGCCTACTAAAGTTGGTGGAAGAGAACTGATGTCTGGAGGAATTAACAAATAAGTAGTATTTTATATTTGAGGTATTAATGTACTCTTCTACTATAATATGCTGCTAATGATGAGTAGATAGTTCAATTTTTCTAGTGTATAATTTTCAGTTCATTTTTCCACCCTTTTGTTTTGTTTTGGTTTGGTTTTTGTTGGTTTTGTTTGTTTGTTTGTTTGTTTGTTTGTTTGCTTTGGGTGTTTTTTGTTTGTAAGGAAAAAGGGGGAGTAATCCACCATGTTCCATCCAGGTACACTTGTAATTTAGTGGAGCTGTCAACACACATTACTGGGAAACTGCATTATGTTTTTCATAATTTTCTAGTCATGTACCCAAAGTGTAAAGAACTAATATTGGCACAATAGAAGCAGAGGAAACCAGCAGAACTGTTTCATAAATTTGATCACCAGAAGGCAGCACAGCTGTGACTACAAAATAGTTCTGACTTTAAAATGCTTTAAGACATCTTTCACTGCGTGTTAGGATATTTGCTGTACCCAGAATGGATATCACCATGAAATGAATGTTTTGAGCACATCAAATGTCACTGTAATGTGTATATGTGCAACAAAATACAGCAAAGATTTTCACAAATGCTGTGCAGATAAGCACTTACATTGTAATAATTCTTTCTTCTTATTTTGTAGCTTTATCTTCTGCTTTACAGTTCCAGATTTCTTTGTTTCTTTAACTAATGTACATAAGAGATAAGATACCAAATAATGAGTAAGAATCCATTTTCTTGGGATTTGCATGTTCTTCTACCTTTTTCCCCCTTTTTATAACTTCTTTGTTTTTAATATGACATGTCCTATTCATTATGCATATAACTGATTTGAAAGATTTCTGAGAAAGGGAGTTTTTATGTTGGTTAACTGGACTGACTTCTGTTTCATTAAACTAATTGTGTAGTGTAACTACATTGCATTAAAAAAATAATCCAACTACAACTGTATACCATATTCAGTAGTTTATACTGGACTTATCATATCCATTAAGTGGGAATTACAATATGAGAAGTTCACCAATATCTTCCATGAAAAAGTAGACTGTCTACTTGTTCCTCACCCTGGTTTAGTTGTAAGCCACGCTCTTTCACACTCCAGCTGAAATATCTTGTTAAAGTTTCCAATTGTGATTTCAGAGGAAATAACTATGGAAAAAGTTCACACAGTTGAGTATTTTGGACTGAAAATATTCAATTATTTGACATGCTTTCAAGCAGTGCTATAGCAAAAATGAGGAAAGCTAATTGTGAATTTTAATAGTTTTGCCTCAAAATCACAAATTTCCATTTTATGGAAACACATTTAGTCTAATTCAATTTTTTAAAAAAATATATTATTATTCAGTGTGATTGAAAAAAATAGCTCCATAAGTGTTTATAGTCTGATTTGTGTTAAGCAGCCTGACTTGCTAACAGATTACACGTCATTTTTAAAAGTGAATACTACAGTATATCATTTAAGCTTGCCTTCAGTTTTTTATGAAAACCAAGGTGACCAGCTAGATCTCAAAAGGCATTAGCTCATGTGAAATTATGAAAGAATTTCATGATAGAAAAAAAATACAAACTTGCAAAGGAATCTTCTTAGCTCCAGTATTTTTCAACATTTTCCATCTGGTAGAGCAGTGTTTCCTGCTCAAAAAGCTGACTTCCATTCAGATCTCAGCTAACTGAAGTAAGGGAGAACCTTGCAATAATTGTCTTTTTCCATGAGTATGCAGCCCCATCCGAGTACCAGTACCAGTCCTCAGCTCCTCCTGCTACTCATTGCACCCACAGTATGAAACTTTGGCTGCATAACTGTCTCTTCTCCTGTCTTCCTCTTTTCCATCCACCGTCCTTTCTTCCTTGAATTGTGTCTTTCTTTGGATCTTCATATTAGAAAGAAACATGTTAATGCAGATGTCATTCCAAACTTTGGCCAAAATGGTTTGAGAAGTCTTCAGTTATTGTGATTTATTATTTTAAAGAATATTTCACTGAGTTAATTTGAAGTCTCTTTCCACAGAAAGAAAGAGGTTCCTCAGTCTCTCAGCCAACCTTCTTTAAAAGAATCTTACTCAAAAGAGATGTTTTAGCTGGGTAAATAGTATTATATTGTCTGAGTTTCTCTCTCCAAACAATAAATCATTCTAGGGATCCTTTGGCATATGTTAGGCTTCTGAAACTTAGGATGACTCTGAGAAGAGATTTAATTACTTAGTCTTCTTTAATTACTAAGTCTTCTGAGGCTCTGGGACCATAGCCTGGTAGTGCAATATAAGCACTTTGCTGCATTTTAATGCATTGTACAGTGATTTCCCTCTCTTAGTATTGCTGCCAATAAAATGCATCTACAGGTTTCCAAGGCAGAATGAAAAAGGTATAAAATGGACTTCAGCAGTTTCCTACCTGGCCCAGTATGTATTGGCAATTTATCCATAAAGTGAGGATTTATTTGAGCACAAGGAAGTACATATATGTCTCACCTTTCTCATAACAAATAAATGTAGAAGAGAAGCTTTGAAAACTTTAACTTTATTACTGTCAGACTCTAAAGTAGGTATAATATATGCATTATTGACCGAAACACATTCCATTTCCCAAGAAGAAAATGGCAAATCCATCCACCATGTAACCAAATTTACATCAACAAAAGAGGAAAAAAATTATTTTAAATAAAATGTATTAAAAAGATTTAATCAGCTTTATACTGTACTATTTATAATAGAAATCTAAAAATAATATATTTTTAAAAGTATCATGTGATTTGAAAATAAATTAATATCTTTCTGTTCAGGAGTATTGATTTGTTGTAAAATTATGACCTAGAATAAATGTTCACTTCTTTAAAGCACACGATACTGAAGAAATATCCACTTCTTCAAACAAACCCTTAGGATATTATCTATTACTGACAAGATAGTTACAAATATTTTTCAACAACATACATCCAACAGATACAGTAAGGAGAAAAAAGACAGCCATAGAAACCATAATCTGCATGTTCAGACTACCAATGTGGTTTTAGTTTAAATCATACATATCTGCAATTAAGGTATACAAAATGTATCTTTGATCAAATCTGAGTAAGTTGAATTTTTCCTTTAGGCACAGCTTCATTCACATCAATTAATTGCTCCATGAATACCAGTATCCAATGAAACTGTCATTATTGTCGCTAATTCTAGAGTGAAGTCCTACCTAGATAGAAAAGAAGGTCCAAACACAGATCTCAGTCAGAAAACCAATACATATTCTTCGGACACTTCTTTACAGTCTATAGAAACCAATGCCTTTCAATGATAAGAGAAAGCGGTTCTGAAAAACAAAATGGGCAAAACAGCTGACAGCTAGGAGTGTCAGTAGCTCCACATGACACAACGATGACAGAAAATATCTCTGATGCTATTCAAGGGTGTAATTTTACAACACAAAAAAAAATTTAAAACAACTAAAAATCTGTAATGTTACCTTCTTTGTAAAAAATTAAAATGAGATTCTTCCCCACAGATGTCTTCCTCTGTTTTAGAAATTTTCCCCCACATTTCTGCAATTAATATTTCTCTATTTTAAATTTCTTATTAATTCCATATGTATTCAGGAATTTCAATCCTTATTGTTCAATTTTTTATGTTCTCCATATAAATTAAACTACTCAACTAGATGCAAAAAAATTGCAAGGATTTAGAAATATTTTTCTTTATTTCTTTAGTAATATTTCTATAGGACTCCATATACTATTAGAGAGATGAAGGACTTCTACTATGAGGAAAGGCTAAGAGAACTGGAATTGTTCAGCCTAGAGAAAAGAAAGTTTTGGGATGACCCAATGGCATCCTTCCAACACCTGAAGGGGGCCTACAAGATGGAGAGAGACTTTTTACTGTAGTATGTAGCGATTGGATGAGGGGGAACGACTTCAAACTGAAAGACAATAGGTTTAGATTAGATATTAAGAAGAAATTCTTTACTGTGAGGATGGTGAGATACTGGAATATGTTGCCCTGAGTAGTTGTGGACCCCTCGTTCCTGGAAGTGTTCAGGGCCAGTATGAAGCCCTTCAGCAATCTGTTCTAGTGGAAGGTGTCCCTCCCCATGGCAGGGGGCTTGGAACAAGATGATCTTTAAGGTCCCTTCCAAGCCACACCATTATATGATTCTACATACCTTTGTAAGAGATACTTTCTGAAAGACAATTAATTTGTATTCTAATGCACTAAAACTGATAATGATACCTGTTAAAAATAAAAAACTGTGTAGCTAGTATCAATACCAACACTATTATTTCCTCATAGAGATTAAAACTTTGCTGAGATTCTGATCTGTGCTTTACTTATTGCTGTTACTGCTGCCAGTAAAATCTTACTAATCACCCACCAATAGTTTCTGTAGCAGACAAGGGCAAGAACAAAAGATAAGTAAAATTTATTTTTGTCATTGGCAATACTGTTGTATAATTATTTCCCACAACAACAAAAATAATCAAAGAAATAGTATTTTAGAGAAATGATTTAGCACCTTAATAGAATTCCGTTGATTTCTTGACTTCATCTAGTCAATAAAAAAATACAGATTATTGGATTCTGTTACAGGCCTTGATCATCTAGGCTGTCCTCCAACAAAACATTGCCTACAGAAACCCTTGAATTAACTCCTGTTTAATCTCAAGCATATTGTTTAATAAAATATCCAGTATAGATTTATAAATATTCTCCAGTGATGAAGAATCCATTAGCTGAATGGCAATTACTTTCCCTCTTTGCTAGTTCCCTGCTAATAGATTTCTATTCACAGGAAATTATTTATCGATTATACTGGGTCACCCCCAGAGACTTGTCTTTTATTAGACAAATTGTTTGAGCTATATATTTCAGTGAGAACCATATTTTTCCATCCCTTCATCATTTTCAAGGTTCTTCTCTGAACCTGCTCCAATTTCTCAACATCCTTCCTGCACTATAGATACTGTACTCTGTTGCAGCACAAAATCACTCCACTCTCAATAGGAAATACACTCACCTGACATTTCTCCAGCACGCCTCTTCCTTTATATCCAAAAAGGGTTTTCCTCAAGCTTATTAAGTGGTCTGAATCTGTACTTACAGTCCAATGACCAAAAAAAAAAAAAAGGAAGAAAAGGTAATGCATGGCCAAGAACCCATTCTTCCTTCTTCTGTGACTCTGTATGAAGCACATTTCAATGCAGATTTTGCTACCTGCCTTGCAGAAATATAAGGCAGATTCAGCAAAGCCCTATCACTTTTTTTCAGCCACCTTGTGAGTAGCTGGAAGCTCACTTTTTCAGTATAGCAATTCTACTTCCTTATATTCCTGTTAATCCATGTTTATTTTGCATTAGGCTGCTGGAAAGTGATACAAGGAATAAGCAGAAAATAATTAGTAGCTTGCAACCTTTTTATTGTTACTCTACTTTTTGCTAATAGCAATGGATTCCCATCATGTGAAGCATTGGTTAAATAAGGCAGTCATCTGTGGTACTAAGAGGATTAATTTCCCATCTTTCCTATGTCAGTCATTGTAAAACACTTTTTTTTTATTATCAAGATGGCTTACACACACTTCATGTTAAACATGTGAAGACTATATCCACTCCAAAGTCTAGTGAGTCCATTGAGAAAGGTTCAGAACTTGCCCTTGGTATAAATTCTGCTAAATGAGCCTGAAAGAGCTCACCCTAATTCCGAGCAATCATATGTACTAACAAAGCTCTGAAACATTATGATTCACATCAGAATTCCAGCCTCTGCTACCCTAATAGGCTCATCCATCCTATTCAATATTTCACATCAAAGCCTGAAGAATGTTTTGACCAGAAAGAGAGCAAGAGAGGTAAATGCAGCATTTGATGTAATTTCTTGAAAAGGCCAGTCTTCTGTCTCAGTCTTGGATGATCTGCCTAACAGCATTACATATAGATCACATAGGCTATAATTATTAGACAGAAATGTTTACTGAGGCAGGAACAGAGCTCAGTCTGCTTTCCATGTGCATGCCTTGACCAGTGGTGAACCGCTGCATCAGAAATACATGTGGCTCTTTTATCCTGAGGGGCTTATTTGCAATATGTGCCTTGAGTCAGGAGGCTGAAGGTTTACTTCTCAAAAAAAAAAAAAAAATAAAAGCAGTTCTTTATCTACTGGATGACTGCCTTAGCCTTTGTTGTGTAGAAAAGAGTGAATGGGACTACTTGTCCTCCTATAAAAATGATTCTTTGGGACTGAATTATCTAACTTGCACATAACAAAACCTTACCAGATCTCTTTTAAGACTATGCAGTAGAAAACCAAAAATAAATTTGAGTCTTCAGTGTCAGTGTTGGTTGAAGTGCTCTGTAAAAATTGTTCCTGTTAAAAAAGCTCCTCATTAATTTGATTACATTTTTTGTGTGAAAAGAGTTTTGTGATTCCCTTAGAAGACATTACAACAAAAGGAATTTAATAATAGCAGTAAAAGAGAATTTTTAATTAAACATTCTAACCTGCTCAGCTAGCAATATAATCTTTTTGTGTTCACACATTTCTAGACATTGAAAAAACATAGCCTTTTCTGAATCTAATTATATCTACAAAGCTGGTAACTAACCTGTCTTGGCTGCATTTTTCATTAGTATGGATATTAAAAATCATCTTATACTTTCAAACATTTTTTAAAGACCATTAAAAAGCAGAACAGACTTTTCTATATCTGCTCTTAATAATCTGAAGCATTTTTATTGCTATTCTATTTCCTATATAATTTCTCCAGGCTAACTTAACTCTGTTTGGCAGTTGTGGAAGAATTTGTTTCCGCTAGGGATAACTTCTAGCTGAACCTAATAATGACGTGTATCCACCAAATTATATTTTATAATATATTATGTATGCTGCAGGTCAATGCTGAACTGAAGCCAATAGCCGTCAACAGTTCCAATCCATTCATAAGAGCCAGATGCAGGATAGGTGCTGGTGTTTTGTATTAAACAGTTGAAGTTTTTGATGTTTAATTTCACTTTCACAAATGTATTAAAGGATTTTTGCAGTAAATTCTCTACTTCTCTACTTCTCTAATGGAAGAAATGCTCCTTTGATAGCATAATTATTAAGAGAACTCTAGCTGTTTACAACATTTCAGACATTGGGAATGTAAATGCATGTCCTGCAGACAGCTAATGAGATTGTCAAATGTAATTTAACATCTCTGATTCTCAGAGATAGCTTTACCATGTTACTGCTATGTCTGTATATTGCAGCAGAATTTATCTGTTTGAAAGTGATCAACTGAGTATGACTGAGCCATTAAAAAATACTTGCAGTAAGAATGCATTAGAAATTCTGGCCTGACCCCTCAGAAGTTGTTTCTTCTAATCTCATCCTTTGCAAAGGGAGCCTTTCTGCTGTAATTAATTTTAACACTTCGACCAATCAGTTCTGAAGTGACTGTCACTCCAGGCATTTCTTATCTCAGCCTTAGTAGCTACCTTGTATCTAGTCATCATTAGCTCCTTCACCAAAGTGTAATTTAGATCCAAGTTACTTTTCTTCTTTTTATTTTCACATTCCAAGTCTGGGTGTTTTGGTTTTGGTTTTTTTGTTGGTTTTTTTTTTTTAACCAGACTAAAATAAAATTTCTTATTAAGAGCACAGGGACTGATTTACCTCATTTCCACTGATACATAAGCATTAAAACCAGATAGGCAATGCTTCACTTTAGTTGTAAAATCAGTAAAAACCAGAAAAATCAAGGATGTTGTCAGTAGAAGTGACCATTTCTCAAAATCAAGATGTAATTATCAATATGTTTTTACAGCAGATTCAGAGGCATCAATTCACAGCAGCATCCTGTGTAGTGTCAGGGATTAAATGAATGCACTTTATGAGTACACACAGAGTCAGATGGTTGTCAGGTGTAAAAACAGTTTTGAAACTACCAAAATACCCTTGTGAGGTATGACAAGAGAGGCCTTTTGGTCAGTCTTGGGATTCACACACAAGACTTAATTCTTTATTAATCCATGCAACAGTATTTGAGTACTAAATTCAGTTATTCCATTTTAAGACATGTGTCTTTCTGATATTGCGCATTTTTATCTTGTGGATCTGTCTATGAAAGGTCAGCCAGCTCTGTCATTAGATGAAGCATCTTCTCCCACAAGTATGACAGCAGAAAAATAGTAGAACCTAACCAGATAGGTCACTTATACGATTTCTTTCTTTGTTTCTGTTAAACGAAAGTTTGAGAATTATAATTTATTCTTCTCTTATCTGAATAACACTAATATCTTGAATAATGTTTTTATGGTATGTCCTAAATCTGTAGAACAGCACAATGGATTTTTATGAACAAACATATATATAAATTACAGGAATGATAAGAACTGACTACTATAATTGTGAAGTGAGAAGGAACTTGAAGCTGAGATACAGTTCACAAACTATAACTTCTTCCAACCTATCATTCAATATTTGTCATTTATGATTCATTCCCCTAATAGAAGGCTTAATTTTTCCCAATGAGACCTGACAGGTTTTTTGAACTAGTTTCACAGATGATACATCTGCCATGAGCATAGATTGATGTGTCTCAGGTGGCATTACAGATACCATTTTCTGTTGATCTGAGAAGGAAAGATAGAAACAAGATCACAACTGTATGTAAAGTTTGTAGAATTTTTTTTGAAAAAAAAAAGAAAGAAATTTCAAACTGACCTTTGAGAGGAAGAGACAACACTTCAGAGCATCTAGCCCAGTGTAAACAAACTGACATTTTTGCAATAATGCATATACTGTGCAGATTGAAAGATTGCTTGATGTTTAAATTGATCACCTGACAATAACGTGTCAAGATCTTATTCATAAGCATGCAGTTCTTTCTGTTGAAGAGTTTCATTAAGAATTTTAACAATCAAACTTGTGATGAGTAGACACTTATTGTGCTTGAATATAAGTACACTGTTGGGCAGTTGCAAATTTCTGATCTCCATTTAGAGATCAAAAAAAGGAAACTATAATCATGTTATTATTAAATATAATGAAAAAAATTGTTTAATGTCTTTTTTGTTGAGTATGCTTGCTTCATAATGTTAACCAGGCTTTTCCTCCACACAAAATAAAAAGCTAGTACATATTACGATATAAGAAATGAAGGATATAGATGAATTAAAAAAAAAGAAAATATAGACACGTGATCACTAATACTTTAGCAGGTCTAGCTTCACAGAATCGCAGAATAGGCTGAGTTGGAAGGGACCACAAGGATTGAGTCCAACTCCTGGCCCTGCACAGGACTATCCCTAAGAGTCACACCATGTGCCTTAGAGTATTGTCCAAACACTTCTTGAACTCTCACAGGCTTGGCAGTGTTACCACTTCCCTGGGGAGCCTGTTCCGGTGCTCAGCCTGGGCATGCCCTTGCTTGGCAAGGTGGCACTGAGCAGCAGCATTGTGAGGAGTTGGAAGCCCTTGGCAGCCAACCAAATCAGGTGGGGGAGAATTAAACAGTTCCAGGGAGCACAAGCAACTTGGAGGGCAGTGAAAAGGAGAGGAAAACAGGGGCATGGCACAGCAGAAAGGGCATGGTGTGGCAGTTTTCAGGGCAGTTCCCACAGGAAGGGCTCCTTTCTGACAAGGTGGGAGCAGCCAATAGGGGCAGCAAACTGAGTCAGTAGCTGGTAAGAAAGAGCAGAAAGATCCCAAGTGTTGTTAGTTTATTAGTTGAACCTTCCTCAGTTATGGTGTTGACGCACCATAAATCTCTGTCTCTTGTAGCAAGTTTGCAGATGACACAAAACTGTTGACACCCTCAAAGGCAGGGAGGCCCTGGAGAGAGACCTCGACAAATTAGAGGACTGGGCAATCACCACCCGTATGAAGTGCCAGATTCTGCACCTGGGATGGGGCAACCCTGGATGTTGTATTGACTGAAGAATGAGGTGCAGGGAAGCACTGCCATAAAAAGAGGCCTGGGGGTGCTGGTCGAAGGCAAGTTGAATATGAGTCAGCAGTGCCCTGGCAGCCAGGAGGGCCAACCAAGTCCTGGGGGGCATCAGGCACAGCATCATCAGCCAGTTGAGGGAGGGGATTGTCCTGCTCTGCTCTGCTCTGGGGCAGCCTCGCCTTGAATATTGTGTGCAGTTTTGGTCACAGCAATATAAGACATTAAGCCCTTAGAGAGTGTCCAAATGAGGGCAAATAAGAAGGTGAAGGGCCCTGAGGGGAAACCGTATGAGGAGCAGCTGAAGTCACTTGGTCTGTTCATCCTAAAGAGATTGTGGGAAGATCTCATTGTAGCCTACAGCTTCCTCATGAGAAGAAGAAGAGAGGTAGGCATTGATCTCTTTTCTGTGGTGATTTATAAATCATCAGACTTTCATATGCAAAATTTAAGTAAAATCTGTTCTATGCAGTCACATTCCTTCAGCTGCATCAGTTTCATTGTATTGCTGAGGTTAATTGTATTCAGGATATTTTAATTTAAGATGATGAATGGATTACAAATATAGAAAAAATATGGTCATTGTTAAAAAACAAAAAAGTAAAAGACCCAAATGTTCTTGGCTTCCCCTGTAAAGCAAGCTGTTCTGGAAATTATTACTCATCAAAACCAGAAGAACAAACTCAACAAGGAAACATTTTGTAATGATCACCTTGCCTGTGCATGGCCTGTGAGCTGAAATGGGAGCTTACCTCAATGAATACATTAGCTGTTAAGTATTTGCCTACATAGAGTGTCTTTTGCAAAATGCTCCTTTGGCTTTCTGGTATATTTCTTTTCTTCTGTTGCCTAAAATCAGAGAAATAATTCTCTGAACAATATTGATATAGAAAGGCAGAAAGCAGCTTTGTAATTGTGACAAAATCGATGCACAAAATATATTGCATGCACTGACCACATAGGCCTTTACAATTTTTATAATACCATCTAATTACAATATCTGGACATTACCTCATTGATCACACCCATCCCCAAAACTGCCCCTCCCACTGGACTCACCTCAGACACACTTCCTGAATTGGAGTTGGTGGTCGCAAAACAACCATCCTTTCATCTCCACCTTCCTCTTCATCTCTGTCCTCCTTGGAATGGCTTCGATGCTCCTGAGTCATTTAGACTTGGTTATATCAAATAGTGTGATCCTGTTATGTTTCATTCTGAGTATGTTTTCTACAGATAAGATGTTTTTCACCTTGCTAAAATCTTTGTCCATTGAAATTCTTGACTAGAAATGTTAAACAACATTTTAGGAATCTAATACAAAGGTGCTTAGTGAGCTAAAAGTGCTATACTAAAATTTTATATAATACAGGTTTTAAGGCATTACTTTTGAAGCACTGCGTTCAGCATGAAAACCACATTTTAAATCATCCATTGTCAAATAGCGGAAGGGTTACATGAGAACAAAAATTATTAAAGCTCAGAAACTGGGTCCTATAGAACAGGGCTGTTCAGTCTGTTAAAAAATAACGGATTAAGGCAGACAGAACTGTTTACAATTTTATAAAGTGATGTAATGAAGGGAACTAGGATCAGTCATCTCCCTAGTCAACATGGAAAGAAAACAGTAACAGTAGACTTAATTTATAAAATGGGAAATCAGAATAAATTAAACTTTTGATCAAGAATGGCAATTGAAAAGCATTTCCAGGATAAAGTGTGGTTTCACCCCACTGATTTGGGGTCTAGGAAAGATGTTTTTGTTTTCAGGTTTGTTAAGAGATATCAGGGAGTGAAAGAGTGCTTCTCCAACCCAAACCAATTTGTGGTTGCTGAATTATAAGCTCCATTATTGCTGAAACAATTCTTGTAAGCTAATATCATCTCTGTGTTATGACATCTGATAACTTTGTAACTGAATGCTTGAAGGTACTCCTTAATTTTACTGATATTAGTACAAAATACAGGCTTTTTTCTGGAACAGATGCATCTCATTCGATTTTTATAGCTGAAACAATACTTATATGTAATTGTGATTTGCCAGGTTTTTATAGCTGCTACCAGGACATTAAAATGTGTAAGTCTGACTAGCCTTTCAAACAGATTTGACCTCTTTACCTTTATATTCATGCATTTCTAAAGCGTGCTCAGGATACATTAATTATCTTACCCACTTGAGATTTATGTACTTTAGATAAAGCCTTTAATTTCCTGTGAGAACACAGTAACAAAATCAATAACTATTTCTAGTTCCTGTGCTTACCTGGAAAGAACCATTACTTAATAAACAGAAAAGATAGCCCAGCATTTTGGTCTGTGATAAAATTATAAGTCTCTGTCATATATCTTTCGGAGACTATCACATCTTCAAATGAAACTAACGTGAATTCACAGCAAAGGTAAAGTTTCTGGCAAAGCAGACTGAGCACAGGCAAACCTTTGTGAAGTCATACATGCACAAATGTTGCTTTCTTTTCATTTAGCAACATAACATTTTAGGCTAATTGGCAAAAATTTATGAATTTAAATTTTTATTTTTATATTTATTCTTGTTGTTTTCTTGATGTCAGTAAGATATTCTGATTTGCTATGCTTTGTCTAAGCCCAAGCCTAGTAGTAACTGATAATCAAAAATATATAATAAATATTACACTATATTAAACTTTCTGAGTTTATATTTCACAAAAACCTACAGCAGTTTTTTCTTTAATTTTGGATACTTCTGTTTATTAATTTCTTATTAATGACAAATTTAAGATGATTCATTTTAAATATGATTGTCTGTAGTTATCCTTTTGAATATTTTCTACTAGATAATAAAGAAAAATAAGCCTTCTGAATATAATCTCTCTTTTCCTATCAGGAACATACTAGAATTTGGTAGAGATTAAAGTTCTCTCACATTATTGGTTTGTTTTTGTGTTTGGTTTTGGTTTTGTGTTGTACCAGTTGTTGGGTTTGCACAAGTTTAATGGTCCAGGCAACAGAAAGGTTCATTTGAACTTATGACATGTGAGATACGATCACACAGTTCTGAAAGGTTCAGCCACAAAGTCATGATTTCACTTAAAAACTAATTTTAATGTTCAGGGTTTTCTTTTATTTTGTGTGGAGCAATTTGAATCATGTTACCCCACCACTGATACTTACTGGTTTGGTATTTTTATATTCTGTATTGTCTAAGCCATGTTCCACATACATTTATTTGTAACAATTCTTTTTTTGTCACTTTATTGTATTCTAAACTCCGGGGCTATGGATTAATCTCTATGATAAAGCCACAAGGGTTTTTTTGTTTCTGTGACATGTGTATTAAAACTTTCATGGCTTGGAAAAATGATAGAAAAATGTGAGGCTACACCAGCTATAAAAAGGAAAGAACGAGTACAAACATACATTTAAGGAAATCTGTAGAAGCCTTTGGAAAGATTATTTGTATTAATGACTCTTAAAAGAGATTATTTAATGTATGAAATGAAAAGAATGAACAACGACTGGAACCCACTGCTTATGAGAAAACATGCTACCTGACATGGCACTAGCTTAGTTTTGATTAAATAAAAAAATCTGTTTGAAGTCAGGACGTGCCTTCATGAGAACTTCCAAAACAAAATTATGAAATACTAAACTAATAGCTCTAAAACATTTCTAAGTGTCAGAAATAAAGAAAAGAAGACAGTAAATGAGTACATGAAAGCAATGTGTTATTCTGTCTAGCATCACTGATATAGTAAAAGCTTGACATATTTTTAAAACTATTTGCCATCAGGTGTTACACTTCTAAGAGTGCTCTTTCAAAAAACATTTATTAAAATACTTTTAAAATATTTATTGAATTCACTCTATACACTGTAAAGATTCAGTTTACTGAATTATACTCATTCTGTATACTTTTAGTTGTCATTATAATGAGTTTTTACTGTAAGGTAACAGAGTACCCAACACAGGAATTTGTACTTCTGAAGTTGGTCAAGTTTGGCTTTGTGATAGTCTTATTAAGGATAGGACTGGGCTGAGACTTTACCACTTAAAATACCGCTTAAGAGAGAAAAACAGTGTTAAATAATAGCATTTCAGCTCAGAAGTGCTACTAATTTGGGATGTGTTTAATTTGCCTAACTCGCTAATTTTGAATTTAATCAGACTGTGCAGCAAAAGCTGGCAGGACACATATGACTCCTAGAGCTCTCTTGGAAAAGATACATGTAATATTTTACAGTAGTTGTGAGATAAGCCATAAATTAATGCAATAGGGAAGATTTTTTCCTCGTCATTCTAAGAAAATATTTAGGGGAAACTTGAAGATAAACCCATCCAGTGGAGTCCCTGCAAAAGACATA
>VWZD01005134.1:775519-844011 GCA_013396695.1 Sakesphorus luctuosus
TAACCATAAGAGTTATGTCCTTCTTACATAATGAATTCACCTACAAATGTAAATACAGTCCCTTCTTCACTGGCTATTTATTAGTGAATTCAGTTGAAAGACTCTGCATTTACAAGTAATCTCATTTAACTTAGTCTCACCAACTTGTATGTTTTTGCATTTTCCTAAATGAGATCATGTGTTTGTCCAGGGATTGCTACTCAAATACTGAAAAGCACATAAGGTCAGTGTACTGTATTTGTAGAATGTTTAGTCAATGTTCATTCTGAAAGATATGGGAAACTGACATCTCAGAGCATGAGTTTTGGTTTATTATTTATTAGCTGGCAATGTATGTTGGTCCATTATCCCTGTAAACATAAAAAGAACTAAGGAAAATTTGGTAAAGTGAGGTGCAATTCAAATGTAAGCTTTCAGCCACCCAGTTTCTGAAATAGAAGGAATTACTGGGTAGGAAATATAAAGTCTGTATTTTTAGTTGAAAGTCTTTAACACTGTCTGTAAAACACTAAAAATACCCTAGTTAAGACTAGTGAACCATGTTAACAAATCCCTCCTCAGAGAAGAATTTTCACTGGCACCTGTTGTCCTTTTTAAATATGTATCATAGAGAGTCCTCTACCTGCTGGACTGTGTGGTGTATTTATTTATTTCTTTTCTATGTCAGTTCTCTGAATAAAGTTTTTGTGGAACTATGGAAAATTCAGTAGAAATAAAAATAGGGTCAAACAATGATAAAGCTGGAGAAGTGTTTAATTGTTCAAGAAAATAAAGATTTGTAAAGGTAGAAAATAGGCATGCTGAAATTCTCTTTGTAGAAGTAAACTAGCAAAGAAATAGAGCTGGGAAATTATTTTGTGTACTTAGATTTCTATTAACAATGAACAACCACCTGCGTTAGGAAGTAATGTGTTATTGATGTGTTCAGCCTCCATATACTGACATTCATGACACACACACTAGTGAAGGTAGCAGACCTCAGCTGGCATTACATCTGTGTTTCAGTACGGGCTTAGGAAGAAATGAAACATTCTATTTGGCTGTTGTATAAAAATTCAGCCTTCATCTTTAGGGAGATCTAGCTTTTTACACGCAAACTCTTTTCTTGCCTTTAATGGGAAACAGAATTCTTCCCTTTGCTTTATGAAAGTTGATTCACATTCAAAGAACGCAAACAATTTCCATGGTATGGCACTATGTTAGACTGAGGGATAAGAATATCAACAGCTAACTCCATACATTTATCTTCAAACCTGCCACTCCCACTGTGTTTCACACAACAGAAATTTTCCTGAAAACTGAAAAGGTTTATGGTTTTCAAGGCAAAATTTTACCATTAGATTAACACAATCTAATTAACTTTGGTTAAGTTTGCTGCAGCAATAAAGACATTGTCTTCTAATGTACTGAGCAGCTCCTTAGTAATGTTGTCATATAACTTTACCCCTTGCCTACTCCAAAGCAATATCAAAGAAGTTAAATGAACATTTTAAAAATTAGGAAACAAGGTAAAAATACATATTCAATGAGGCAAAAAGGAGAATGCTTCATGATTTAAAATGTGCAAAACAGAACCCACTCAACAAGGATGAGGACTAACTTCTTGATACTGATCCCTTAATTTCGTGTACAACTATTGCCCAACATAAACACACAGAACAACCTGTCAGCAGATCAGCAATGATCAGTAAGGATAAATAGACAGAAAGAACAGGTTACTAAGAACAGGTTATGCACCTGAAGTATGTGAGCATTTTCCATAACTAGACGATAAGTCTCTTCATTGTCATCTCAACAAAGTAGCTAGGCCGAATTGACAAAGTTGAAACCAAAAGAAAGCTCTTGTGGGAGTCAGAGAAAAAGAAGAAATATATCTAATGAGCACTCTCTTTTACTGCTTACAGTAATTGTAAATACTAACTTATTGACATCAGCATTTGGAGGTTCAGGAAGGGAGGCCAAGAGAAGGCACCAACCAGAGAACTGGAGTTTATATGAACTGCAGTACTAAGCCTGTAATTTTGTGAGACACTTGCTGGGGGCAGGACAATGGGCTGTTTCCCATTGTCACAACTGCTTGGGAACCTCAGTTTGCAGAGTAAAAAGCTATAGGACAACATGATCCATGGTGTTGCCTCTAAATATGAGATCCCTTATCTTCTCTATAAAGGATACAAAAATGGAGCTATTTGTATGCAACACCTCAGGATTTTCTGTTGAGAAGCTGAGTTTTGAAAGCATGGAAATCATGAAAAACTCAGTTAGATTCCAAGGCAAACAATTCCAGGCCTCTTACCATGAACGTAGCAGTCACAGGAGCTACACCATATTGCCTTCTTTGAGTCAGTTGATGACGTTTAGGAAGGCAAGAAAACGAAATTTTTAATGCCACCCACGAATGCTTAAATTCCATTTTGAGACCCTTTTTAATCTTGACTTCTAGTAATTTCTTCATTATATGCTTTTGTAGGACTTATTTTGCTGTGATTTAATACACAATTGTTAATATGTCAAGTAAATTTTCTTTTAAGAATGTTTTCTTTTGGTGAGCTGCCCTACAAATACGGCTGTTGTGATGTTCAGTCATGGATGCACAGTGTTCACTTCTGTCATAAAATACATGAGATCTATAGTTTCAGCTTTGATGCCTGACTGTAAAAGTCATTTAAAAACCTTGAGGTGATGTTGAGTTCATTATAGGAAGCTGGCAGCACTTCTTGCACCAGATAAAAGAAATTTAATTACTAGCATCTGCAAGGAGACAGTCGTGTTGACTTTGAATGCTCTGATTTCTTTTACAACCTAGTAGTTACAAATTTAGTGCTGTGGATTTTCCCTGAATGGCACTGGTACTTCAGTCAAGGTTTTCAGCAAGAAATCATCATAACAAGAATATCTTTATTTTCTTATCAGAAGAATAAACACTAATCTGATGCTTGAAAGGTTTCTGAAGGCTGGTGACAGAATTTCAAAGGTGTTTTTACTTATTTGAGATTTTTCAGCTACATTCCCACTGCATTCTTTCCGTCTTGACTTTTGGCTGATGTTGAGGAAAATCACCATCTACATGAGATGTTGTTTATTCTATCCGTAAAATATATAGCCTTCTTCATCAGAGTGAGGTTACATCATAAATGGGTTGTAAGACTTTGGAGTGACAGCTGACTGCTCTGAATTCAGTAATATTTTAAGCAGACTTTCCTTGATATGTCTAAGAAGACTATTGTAGTCTAGTCTACTTCTCTCCAGGAAATAGAAAAATATATTATATGCTATAAATGTGCTCTATATATACAAGGTCTGGCTGACCTTGTCACACATGCTTTTAACTACTGGGTCTCAGGAATAAACCTAACTATTGAAAACTCAGTCAAAGAACATCTCCAGGTGCTGGTATTGAGAGAGAAGGACTGTACAAGTAGATACTTTCAAATCAGAGGGTTGGAAAAAGTAGAATTTAAGGGCTCATTTGGGGATGTATGTATATATTTTCTTCCTGTAGCATCCTTGGGGATCTCAAAGCATTCCTTGCCCTCAGTTCAGCACAGACTCCACATGTTTTGAATAAAAAGGGATGTAAGTAGTTCCTTATTTTAAAATATGCTGCTTTTCTGAAATGGGCCTTTCTGAATATCATGGGAATATTGACCAAACTGAAGTTATCTCTAATTCCTAGATTAAATTTCTATCTTTAACAATATAAGTGGAATTTAAACAAGGGCAGTGGCTCTGTAATAGGAATGGCATGCCTACTGTCACTCTTCATGGCCTGCTAGTAGCTCTATGTCTGATCTGACAAGCCATATTTGGGCAAAATGCCAATTCATTTTAATGGAAATATTACTTGTGTAAGAATGCAAAGTGAGACTCTTTATGACTCTGTAGCACAATCATCCACTAGATGAAAGCATTAAAAAGCTTACAAAATACTTTTGCAGTAACTGCTAATGGAGGGCTAAAATAATCTTTGGTGTAACTTAACTGGGTGGTTGGAATTTTGCTCCACGTACATTTAAAAAAATATAAAAAAGTAAAACAAGATGAGGGGAATTTCTGAGCTGTGTTTTTTACTGTAAAACATTTAATTCCTGTTGCAGGTCAATGCTATACTTCAAGTCTGTCTTCTGATGAAAGCTGATGGCACACAACAGCACATACCGGAATATTGTGTATATACATTTAATATAATGACTGAAAGTGACTTAATCTTTTCTGAGCTGCTATTTGCTCAGACTCAACTGCCCACTTATTTTGTGTATTTGAATAACTGTGCTACTAAACCAAATTTCAGGACAAATTATACATCCTAGTGTTGTATTTTTTAAGCCAAATAAACATGTACAACTTTTCTACAAAACCTGAAGAGTCATAAAATAAGAGCAGTTGAAACATACTTTGGAATTCAAAATTCAAAATTGCATCAGTACAAATTCTATTCACTGTAGTAAGAGTCCTGAACCAAGCTGCCACAGTCTCTCCCTCAGCTTCTTATCATCTCTGCCTATATAGAATCATAGAATTGATTGGGTTGGAAAAGACCTCGGAGATTATCAAGTCCAACTCTTGGTCCAACTCCAGTCCATTTACTAGATCATGGCACTCAGTGCCACGTCCAATCTCAGTTTAAAAATCCCCAGGGATGGTGAATCCACCACCTCTCCAGCAGGCCATTCCAATGCCTGATTACTCTCTCTGGAAAGAATTTTTTTCTGATATGCAACTTAAATTTCCCTTGGTAGAGCTTAAGCCCGTGCCCCCTTGTCCTATTGCTGAGTGCCTGGGAGAAGAGACCAACCCCCACCTGGCTAGAACCTCCCTTCAGGTAGTTGCAGAGAGTGATGAGGTCACCTCTAAGCCTCCTCTTCTCCAGGTTGAACAATCCCAGCTCCCTCAGCCTCTCCCCATAGGACTTATGCTCCAGTCCCTTCACCAGCCTTGTTGCTCTTCTCTGGACCCGCTCCAGCACCTCAATATCCTTCCTGAACTGAGGGGCCCAGAACTGAACACAATACTCAAGGTGTGGCCTCACCAATGCAGAGTACAGGGGAAGGATCACTGCCCTCGTCCTGCTGGCCACGCTAGTTTTGATACAGGACAGAATCCTGTTGGCCCATTGTATACATAAACAGGATAACTACTCATCCTGAAAATGTCCTCCACACACAACAGCAGAAAAGTGAAAATCTATTCCCTGTCATTTAATTTCCTCTGATGGAAACAAATGGTTCACCTTGCAGTTCTCTTTGGGCAGCTGCATGGCTGTTTTGACTAACAATTGCTGATCTTGTAGTTTTGCACTCAGTAAACCATGCTTCATACATTAACGTTTGGTCTATACACTTTAACAGATCTCTGGATGATTAGCAGACATCCAGTATCTGGGAAAGAGGAGAGATGATTAATAAAATCTAAGAGAAAACAGACCTGTGGCTTCATCTAGAAAACATCCAGAGAAGAGAAAAGGTATGGGGAGTATAAAAGGTAAAATCCCCACATTTAGCCTTTTTTGGAGAAAAATTTAGATGTTAATGTTTAAAAAACAGACAAAAAAATAAAAGAGAACTCATCAATTTGTAAGTACAATGATACAAACTTCTTCATAGACTGGAATGCAGATAAGGACAAATCCAAGATTTATCAATCATCCTCCTTTCGTCCAGAACAGGGTTTGAATGGAAGTGGGGAATTTATAACAAGGGTTTGGATTGTTATAATACTACAGGCTTCTGTAGAGAGTACACAGCCAGGCCTGCAGGAGGTAGCCTGGCATGCGATGACAACTGAATCACGAATCATGAAATCACAAAATGACTATGGTTGGAAGGGTCCACTGGTCAAACCTCCCTGCTCAAGCAGCATCTTCCTAGAGCACATTGCATGTCAAAATACAGCTGCTATTTTCCTTACTGAATCTTGGACACAAGCATGCAGAGAAACATAGAGACTATCATAGAATCATGGAATTATTAAGGTTGGAAAAGACCTCCAAGATCAAATCCAACATTTGATTGAATACCACCATGCCTACTAAACCATATTATGAAGTAGCATGTCTATCAATTATTTAACATTTTTTAATACCCACCTTCAATATGTGGGGGGTTGAATTTCTTACAAACTGTTTGTAAGACAAGCAGATATCACAAAAGAACAAATACCATGGAGCTTAATGATGAAAGAAGTGATCGCAAAATGTGAACCAAGAGGATTGCCAGATATAATAAAGTCAGGGATGAAGAAGCTAATCCACCAGTAAAAATGTAAAAGATACTTAAAGTAAGGTCTTGGATAAGGTCAGAAAGAGTAGAGTAGAATAGAGTAGAGTAGAATAGAGTAGAGTAGAATAGAATAGAGTAGAATAGGATAGAGTAGAATAGGATAAAGTAGAATAGAATAGAATAGAATAGAATAGAATAGAGGAGTTGGAAGGGACCTACGATGACAACTGAGTCCAACTGTCTGAACTCCAGGGATGACAAAAAGTTAAAATATACTATTACAGGCATTGTCCACATCTCTTAAACACTGACAGGCTCAAGGCATTGATCATCTCTGCAGGACTATCCTCTTGATATAGAAATGATTCTCAATATCTAGTCTAAACCTCCCCTGGTGCAGTTTTGAACTATTCCCGTGCATCCTGACACCGGATACCAGAGAGAAGAGATCATCACCTTCCTCTCCAAATCCCCTGCTCAGGGAAGTGTAGAGAACAATGAATTCACTCCTCAGCCTACTTTTCTCCAAAACAGGCAAATCCCTAGACAAAACAGTCTAGGGCCTTTCAGCGTGGAAACAGATAAAAAGGCAATATTATAAAACAATACAAAATTATAAAGTTCAAGGATAAATTACTAGGGAAATATTGTCACTAATCATAACTCAAGATTAAGTGGGGAGGGAATAGATTTACAATGTGAAAAAATACTGTTTTTCTACAATATGCCTTTAAATTATGAAATTCAAAGCTACAAGATGTTACTGATGTCAAAAGAAGATGAGTCTGTCAATTGCTATTAAACACAAATGTGTAGATGTAACCTCCAATTCAGGAATCCCTAGCCTTGGAGATCAGAAGGCAGTAATCAGAAGTCTTAAAGTAAAACCATAATCATTATTGAGAAAGCCAGACAGGAAATACAGACTCAGAGGCTGGTCCTGCACTTTTATTTCCTCCCACTGAAATTTCAAGTATCTGTTGTAGAAGATGAAATATTTGGATAACCAGATTGTGATGAAAAAAATCTTTTATGTACTAAAACTGAGGAAGTGTTTGATGTTAGTTTAAATTGAAGACGACTTAAAGCAAAACTATAATCATTATTGGGAAAGCCAGACAGGAAATACAGGTAGAACATCCAAACCCTTATCCCAAAAAAAGGAGAAATTCGTTACGTGTACCATTCAAATGAAAGGAATACAAAACAGAGAATTTCCATGATGCTGTATGTTTCATCATACTACAATTCAGTTCCAAGTACACTACATTCTGTCCTTTTGTCTCCTGTTACATCTCTATCTGTAATTGGTTTTCTGTTTCAAGGGATTTATAAGGTCTTTTTTCTCTCTCTGATGAATCCCTTACTTCACATCAAGCTTCTTTCACATTGCTTTATCCTTCTGTTACTCTGCTTCTTTTCTCTCCTCATTTAAATAATCCATCAAACAGTGGTATTGCATGTGCCAACATTTTTAAGTATGATCTGAAATATTTTTGTCTGATTTTAGCTGATACAGATGCAGTCACCTTTACACTGTTATTTGACCCACTTGCATCCTGATAAATACTGTAAGAGATCCATTCCTCTTGCAATGTTTAGGCTTTTTCCTTAGATCCATCATTTAGTCTTCTAAATAATAAGGGGGAAAATTACTAACTAGGTGGATTGCTATGCATAAAAAAATCTTCCTATTTAAACTTACAACTGATTTTTCAAAAACATAAACTTGTGCCTACAAACTCCTATTACGTTGGATTAATTTTTCTGGTTTTATCTACCCTGTCAGTATATTCAAGGGAAGTAAAGCTAGACTGTTTTGTTTTCAGTAGAAATGATTTTTGACAGTTCCTTTTGGGGAGGAGTAGAAAAGAAAGTGAAATAGTGCAAGCTGTGAACTGTTTTGCTCAAACTATTCCCCAAGATACAATAGAAACAAGTTAGCTTGCATGACAAAGCTCAGGGTAAGACTCTGAAACTCAAAATGATTGATAAATCATTCACCTTAAGAAAGGAAGGAGAATGCATTTGTGATTACTGCAATGAGGTTCATTATTGATGTTCTTTGTTCCAAGGCTCTGAAAGATGTACTGTGAATATTGACCATCTGCTGAAATCTCATACCTAGTTAAAGAGTAAGATTAGACCAATGAGTTCTTTTATGCCTCTATTATATGGAGACACAAGTTTCATCCATCAATTTCATAATAGATAGTGCATAACAAAGAAAGTGCCTTGGAGCCTGTAAGCTAGGAGACAATCATCAAAGTGTATGACTGCACAAATCTGAAAATCAGAGTAGAAGTTAGCATGAGGACTAGCTCCAAAATCATCATGGTGACATCAAATTTACAAACAACAGCATAAACTTTCCATGGAATAGATTTAGCCTGGTCTAAATATTGCACATTCCTTAGCTGGGGAACAGAATAATAATTCAAAGTGATTACAAACTTGATACCTACTTTGAGTAAAAATTCTGTACAACTCACTGCTTGCATCTGCAGTTGTAACAGCTGGAGGCCCTAAGGAAGTAATATTGTGCTTGATTTTCATATGCTGTGGATGATGCAGAGAATTGACAATTTACGTTGTTTTTTTTGTTTGAAAGAAAAATGATGTTATAAAATGATCAATTCCTAGAAAGAGGTATTTTTTTTATGTGCTATCCCAACATTTAAGTAACAAACCCCATAATCAGCCATTCACATAAAAGTGATCCTGGATCTGAGTATCCCTGCAGGGGGTCGAAGTTGTAATGATAAAATGTCAAAGGCAGGCTTGGATTGTACAAATGTCCAGAAAGAGGAACATTCAGAAGATTTGGATCTGTAATATCAGTTGTTAACACACCCAGGATTACTACAGAACTAAGAGTTCACACATTCAGGAGAATTCAAAGTGAATTATGCCCATACTGCATTGCTGAAAAGCATGTGGGAAAACAAAGGTATCACTCACAAATACTTTCCATATTTTGATTTCTCAAACAATACTATCTTACCCAGTGGCATAAGGCTGGCTCAGCCTATGCCAAGTAAAGACTACTAGGTAACAGTAAATTGACCTACTCTCATTCTTATTTTTATTCTTGTCCTGAATAAATAAACTTCAATCCTTAACAGAC
Source organism: Sakesphorus luctuosus (assembly GCA_013396695.1). Classification (NCBI taxonomy): domain Eukaryota; kingdom Metazoa; phylum Chordata; class Aves; order Passeriformes; family Thamnophilidae; genus Sakesphorus; species Sakesphorus luctuosus. Next base: position 784,865 of record VWZD01005134.1, read on the forward strand.
TGTCCTAGGTTTAGTTAGGCCTAAATTTAAACTTTAGTTTTTAGAGCAAGCTTGGATTGCCAGCTGACTTGAGCTGGGTCAGGCCAGCTCACAGCTGACTTCTACTGGCCAATGGTATTCCATAACATATTCTGACATCATCTCAGCATAAATGCAGTAGAGTGAGAGGAGTTTTGTCTTTCTGATCAGGGCTGCAATACTAGGAAGACGTGCTGCTGCTGTCCTGCTGAGATTAGGTCTCACTGCTACTCCACCGCTGTGTTATCTTGAGAAGTAAACATTTTATTGTTAGTTTTTCTCCTCTCTTGCCAGGTGTCTCTTGAGAAGTGTCTTTTGGAGTATTTTATAGACAGGATAGTGTTCAGAAAAGTTGTTTTCGGTTGAGTAAAGAAGTAGAAGAATTTTTTGTTATATCTAACTTTTGTGAGTGTGTGCTATATTGCATTTTACTTTTCATTTTCTCTTCTGTGTAAATATAAAAACCTTGCCATTTTAAGATTTAGTTTTGATTTTTTTTCCCTCTCTTTTCTTGGCAAGAGGAGAGAGCTTTGCTGTGTTGTTGAATACTTTCAAACCATAACACTGATAGAAATCAAGCCAGGTCTGTCACAGTATTTTGGATGATTTTATATCCAAAGTGAGCTATAGCAGTGAAGTCAATAGGAAATGAAACCGCAGCAAAGAGGATCAACATAGATATTTCAATATCTTAATAACAGATGAGAAAGAACTTCTAAGAAGGGAATACTCCAAATTACAGCGGACAAAGATTATTCTACCATGGAGGCTCTGGGGTTCAGTAGTGAAGCTGAATAAGGATAGAGAGGCTGAAGGTTCATCATGAATCTGTGCAAGCCCTTGGAAGGAAGCAGTATCCTCCAAGCACTCCATCTTTTCCAGACAAAGACAGAATTTGCAAGTTTAAAGTAATCTGTCAGAATTTATCAATAAAGGATTAAGAGAAAGTATGTTTACATAGAGATATATATATCCTATGAACTTTGACCTGAATAAAAATGTTTTCTTCTGAAGACTGTAATCAGACATTGACAATACCCAGAAGAAAGGAGATGCAGGTACCAAATTATATTAATCACACTAACTTGTCTCAAGGTATCATTACACCTTTGAGAAAGGAGCTACTTGGCCATGGGCTGTTGTGTTTGAATTGAATCTGAGTGATGCAAAGAAGAAACCTACAGCTCACGCTCACCCTATAACTATGGCATAGTTTCCTGATCTTTTCAGGACCAGGACAGATCTATCTATCTATCTATCTATCTATCTATCTATCTATCTATCTATCTATCTATCTATCTAAGATATAAGACTTGGATTCATTTTGGGAGTCTTGAACTATTTATCTTTGTTCTGTGCATGAGTTCTAGCTATTTTGGGAGGTTTACAGTACAAGTACATGTGGTGTGAAATAGAGATACTGGACAAAAACATGGAATGTAAGAAAAAGCCTTATTCCAAAGTGTCAGAAGAGCTCAAAAAGTGATGTCTTAGAGTAACAACTATGAAATCTTCTCTGTCATTTGTAAAACCAGTCCAGCTCTCTGAAAATCCCTTGAGTTTAAGGATAATTTTTTGTACTGAATCAGTTTGCATATTGCTAGTTATAAAACTAGAAACCATATTATCAACCGTGAAACTATATAATTAGTTTCTTTATGGACCTGCAGTTTTTGCTAGATAAAATAAAAACTGTCTCCAAATGCAGACGCCATTATGAGTATGACAGGTCATTTATGGAAGCAAGGTTGTGTAGAATAACATCTGATAATTTGTTGGAAACATTAGCATATAGATGGCTATGGGATGTGTGAAATATTATCAAAAGAATACTAATCTAAATTGTTGCAATGTCCAAATAGGATCTAGTGTTTTGTTACTCTAATGCTCATAGCAATTCAGGCTTAAACAATTTATAGACCTAGCATTCAGCTGTGAATAGAACCATGCATTCTTTCTCCCTGTTAAAATATTGAGAGCTGAGTTGAGAGCATAGATTATTGTTATTACACAAAGATATGTAATCAAATGTTCAAAAGTGACTAATAACCCTGAGGAGAAATGATGATTTTTTGCTCCAAGACATTTGTATAGCAGAGGAAACTTTTTTTTGTAATCATATTTGACTAAAACTAGTGGGAGGGCTTTTACAGTTCCTGCATGCAGAAGATTAGGTAAATATTTCCTGAAAAGGAAGAGTTTTTCTGTATTTCTGCACCACTGAGAATTATGTTAGAAAGAAAAAAAATCCCTACTTATCTGCAGAGCCACTGTCTGTGAGGGGGACAAAAACCCCAGCAGATCATACCATTTCATGTGTAAATGGAGTGATTTGGGGCAGGCCACTCTGACCTGTGGACTAAGGTGGTTCATTGAAATGGGGACTACAAAATTCCTGATCCTGAAATCCAAGACTGCCTTCACTCCAATAAAGTAATGAGATGATACCAAAGTTGGAATTCTCTTCCTGGCTGCTCAGGGAGCAAACTACTGAATACACTTTGTGTTCTCCACTGCCTGCATGGGCTCAGCTTTGAACTGAGTGCTAGGAGTCATTTGTCAGATCAGAGATTGCACATTCATAAAGGCACCTGACCTTCTCTCTAAGAACTTCCATGAGAACATTTGTAGCTAACCCAATGCTTTAACAGCTGCACATGCATATACTACTTTGATATGTTTGATCTAAAACTCAACATGGGAAGATAAATTCTTTTGTCTAAATGTAAATGTTACTTGCCAAAGAGTAAGCCTGAAAAATCCCACAGTGCATGGAAGCTATAAAAATCATCAACTCCACTTCTGCCTGCTAAACAGGTTGCTCTATCTCCTCGAGATTTACACCTTCTAATTGGAAGTTCTTTCCGTGAGTTTGTTTGGGTTATGTGGGTCTTATATTCAATACTAAGAAGTTTGCATTCCTTGATTTTTAAGTAAACACACATTCTTTTCAATGTCTGCAAAGATATAGGGAACATAACTTTCTGCAGTTAAGCACATCTTAAAAGAGCTACACACTAAATATGAAGATGCCAGATTTCTTCTAGCTTTTTTAAAAGGATCCTCCTTTAATTATGTCTTACAGTAGTGGGAAATAAGGATTAATTCCTCAGCAAATGAAGCAATTTTACATATTTCTCTGTAAAAGGGTCAGAAAATACATGTAACTTTTATGATGAGCAGGATCTGGTTCTTAGCTGATTTGGGGGAAAAATTAAGTTTTTTGATTTTGAATTAATTTACGGTGACAAAATATATCAGCTTCTGGCTTTGTTTTTGGTTTTTTTTTAGTCTAAAATCATTGAAACAGTCTAACTTTTTCCTACTACTTCCCTTATTTAGGATAGGAAAATTATTTTTGTGGAAGAAAGAATGATGAAGTGTACGTACTGGTTAGATTTTTGTGTCTTGTTTTTAAGAAGTTGGTTAATTACTGAACTAGGTCTTACATAAGAAAGAAATATCATAATGAAACTCCTAGTCATGCACCTCAACTATACCCTGTTTTTGTCTTCCTGGAAAAACACATACCTACACTACAGCTGCAAGAGGTTTCAGATCATTAAAAATACAAAATGTTTGAAGGTCTCTTCCGTGATTATTTAGGGCTCAAAGAATGCCCATTCTGAAATTACTGGGCCACAATGCCTGTTCTAAGTACACAGTTGCATCTGTTTGATTACCGAGGGAATGGCCTCAAGTCGTGTGAGGGGAGGTTTAAGTTGGATATTAGAAAAAGGTTCTTCCCCCAGAGGATGGGTGGGCACTGGAACAGGTTCCCCAGGGAAGTGGTCACAGCACCAAGCCTGACAGAGCTCAAGAAGAGTTTGGATGATGCTCCCTGACACATGGTGTGACTCCTGGGGATGATCCTGTGCAGGGCCAGGAGTTGGGTGCAATGATCCTTGTGGATCCCCTCCAGCTCAGCATATTCTGTGTTTTGTGATTCTCTGAATAGTTAAAAGGAGTGTTAAGTGATTTCTTTTTCAAATTTTGTAATGCAAAAGTAAAACAGAGTAATTTGACTTGATTACCTGTGGTATTAATTAGTGGCTTGATCATTTGAATGTGTTGATTTATTGATTCAATTTAAATTGCGACTTTGATTGTCACATTTATGAGCATCACCCTATGCCATTTTTAATTAGCTCACTGAAACTGTAGTATATCAGATTGAGAATGTGTTTGTTTAGTATTATTAGAAGGATGAGCAAGCAAATATGAAACCCATAAAAAACACATGAGTTTGTATTTCCTCCACCAAATTGCCACATGGGTCATGCACTCAAGGGCAAAACCAGCATTAATGCACTTGCAAAGGACTCGCCTAACCTTCTAAATTAATATGAAGTCATTCATATTTGACTTGCTTATTAGAAATGGTAGTGGAATGCATTTCTTTAATCTAAAGATTAGATCATGAAGATGAAATACTAGGTATGCAGATATTTCATTTTGTGATCTTTGGACTACTTTAAAGGGCCCTGGGTTAGGATCAAAATAATTTTAAAATAAAATTAGCACATTAATTTTTTATGATCTAGTCAAAATTAAAATTAAGTTACCTTTGGGTAAAAAGTCTGAAATTTCCCCAGAACTTGGAACTTGTAAATATGAAATGTTTTAGTTGACACCTGATTTGAAAATCGTTTTAAAAACAGGTTTCTCTCAGAACATCATAATTTACCGTACTCACTGATCTAGTGAATCTCAGGAAACAGAAGCTGGAACTTCAGTCCCATACAAAACACCATTTTAATCCATTATTATTGCTATTCTACTTCAACCTCATTGTTACTAGCAAGAATGGGATAGTGACCCTACTGAGAGTATGATGACCCTTGAGAAGGGGATGGGATAATCCCAATGTGTGCCTCAAGGACATTTAACCTTGAGAAGACAAAGTAACTTGCATTTTAAGTTCTGTGTTGCAGGACATGAACCATCAGATGAAGAAGACCTGAGCTGAACTGGTGTTGGTGTCCAATGAAGAAATTTTTTCCTGTCTGAAGTGTCTACCCCATGCTAATGGACTATTGCCTACAATATAAAAGAGGGAAAAACAACCCTGAAAAGAACAAAGACTGTTTAAGTACAGAAAATAGATAGATAAAGACTTATAGAATATAAGTTTAACGTCATTTGGTATGAAATAAGGGGTGGAAGTTGTGGTAGTTTTAGTTAGGTCTCAAATTAGCAGGCTCAAGGAGTCTGCATAGATTGGGAGAGAGAGGTATTGCCTGACTAAGCAACCAGGGAGATATTTCATACCAAATGACGCAAACTTGAGATATGAGTGCAGAGTGGGAGGTGTTCAGTTCAGTTCCATCATGGCTGAAGTAGAAGCAGGATGTGCTACCGCTCTTCTACTGTGCTGGGCCCTGCTCCTGCTGCCACTACTTGTATTTTGTTTGAATTCAGGGAACGAGAAGAAGGAAGTTGATTCTGTACTTGGACAAGTTGGCATTTTGCCAGCTCAACCCAAGACGAGGTGTCAAAGGTGAGGCTGGAGTGCAGCTACTCTATTTCCTTCCCCTGTTGCCTTTTAGAGACATGTGGGTCATGTGAGGCACAGGAAACCAAGACCTCCCAGTGCCTGTTGTGTTTGCATCCTAGTCTCATGCAAGAGCACACCAAGACCAACCTTCTTTATTTATTTTTAACTTACTTAAATATTTGTTTAAAATGACATGGCTTCAACAGATAAAATAGTACACCTTATTTCTAAACATCCTATGTTCTGGCAGCTTGAGCACTTTCATGGGGAAATGGAAGACCTGCTTTTAAAATGTAACCAGACTGAGAGGTCCTGAACCCAGATCTCCAGCCAATAAAATCCAACCTTTTTTTGGCAGAAATTAATGCTTTATTACCATTATGTACCTCACTGACAACCAGATTTCAGTAGCAGGCAGCAGAAACAATTAACAAACCAACCAACCAACCAACCAAAGAACAACAACAAAAAAAACACTCAAAAAAACCCACAAAAACAAACAAACAAACAAACAAAACGCAAAAAAAACCCACCAAAACCAACCACAACAACAAAAAACAGGACTAGGAGAAGAACACTTACTTTGTGTTTCCTACATAGCTTAAATCTGAAACAGGTGTCAGGTAACTTAACCATCAAAGCCCAGGTGTTTTTGCACAGCTCAGTAGGTACCAGTATCTAATGAACTTCAAGGACTGAAATTTCCCTGTACAGAAAGTTTTCTGGATAGATGAGCAGTTGATGACATTTGCGTGGGGTTGGGCATCCTAAGTTGCACACTTAGCCCAGGGGCAGCCCAGCAGCACACCAACAATTTCTGTGAGGCAGATACAAGATCAATAAGGCCTGAGTTCCTGTTTGCAATCTCACAGACACCTGACTGCCTAGGGAGCTGGGCACCTTGTCCTTTCCTTGTGCTCCCCACACAGCAGCTGAGACGTGCAAGGACTGGGAACAGGCTGAGAACCCCTCACAGGCTACCTAAGAGTGGTTTGTGGTGACCACCTCCCACTAATCTTCCCATCCTGCAAGGTGTTGTGAGGAAGTACCTGAGGATCTATTTCTTTCTGTTGTTCGCATAATTAAAATATATGTCAGCTGCAAATGATGACGTCAAGGGTCAATTTCTAACAGGCACTTCAAGATTTGTCACTTGTCAAAGTACAACAGCACTGCTATTTATTCAAAGAAGCCTGATATTTTGCCTAGTTGTTAAATAAAAAACCACTGTATTGTACAGCATTATTATGTTTTACCTTTGGTTTACAACTTTTGGCTGGATTTCAGGCTGAAGACAAAAAGAAAACATTGTTTCTGCAGACATTGGCAAGGTTATTGAGCTATTTCTCCTTTCTTTCCATTCATTTATATTATTGCATTACGCAGTGTTAAAGCGCCAATTAACTCTCAGAAAACTTCCAGGTCCTCATGATTATTAATCTCTGCTTTTCAAAGAGCTAACTGAGTTACTGTTGTGTAAACCCAGAGCATTATTCATGAGGCTCTGGCTGTAACAGCATTTCTTTTAGTCTTTAACAAGATCAACCATATTCTAAATGAACAAGAGCAAATGGGAAATAAATCCAACAGAGGATTTTGATATTGAATTTGAAAAGACTACAGTCTATCAGTCTTGGCAAAAGAATTGCATAAAAGTGGGAGAAATAATATTTGAATTATGCATGCTGAAAAGAAAGATGGAACTGTGTCCTGGTAGCATGAAAATATTAGGAATATTGTGATCAACTTTGCTGTAAAAATCTCAAAAATATCATTAGGTACACCATTCTGGCTTCAAAGCATATCACATCAGATGACTATAACTGATTACTATGAATTTAAAAAACTTTAAAGTTCCAGGAAGCCTGGTTTTGTATCCTCAAATAGAACCACATTTTTTTTTTTAATTTTCCCTTGGACCATCTAGTATATTTAGAACAGTATGCAACAAATCTGAGACTGAAAATGAAAATAAAAAATCATTTCTCTAATTTTAAAGGGACAAATTTTGGTATATTTTTTCATTGCATTTTTTCCATTAAGCCATTCTCTTCTGGAGGATGATGTAGTTCATGATTTATTAGGAAAATTTGGTTTTTTTCCTCAAATTCCTTTTCATAGTAAAAGTGAGTTTATATCCATGATGACCATTCCTGCAGCATATGCATTGTACCATAACAGTAGGCTAACTCACTGTTGTTGTATGTATGGCCAGGCTTTGTGAACAAAGATTTAAGAAGGGCTCTACCCACATGGGTGAGTCCTTCAAGCCCGTGCAGTGGATGTTTTAGGTGAGGCACAGTGTGCACAGAACTGGCCCCACTCTTTAACTCCTAAGGTTCATCTGCCGTGGCTGAGAAAGCTTGGACAGTAACAGTGAAGTCCTCAGGACTAGAACCTACAGCCCCTGGTATTTCCAGTATGTCTCCCATCCAAGTACTAACCAGGGATGACCCTGCTTAGCTTCCGAGATCTGATGGGATTGGATGGCAGGGAGGCATTTAGCTGCACTTTTTTTTTAATTTTCACTGTTGTTAGTACCAGTAAAAAGACAAAAAGTTTTTCCTTCAAGTAGCAGACAGGCTATGAGGGTCAGTGGCATTCAATTCTTCCCTTCCACCCAATACACACAACGGTAAATCCTTGCCACTAATGCCAATCTTTCATATGAAAGCTGGAGAGGGACAGGGTATTCCTGCAGGGCTGCAGGAGAGGGTTCTGTCCCCCTCACTCCAGTAGACAGATTCTTCTTCTGGAGACCTGCAGCTCCACATAGTCTCTGCCCTGGCTCTATGGGATTTTTCTGTACTTCCATGAGGACTTTATCACTAAGTACTTGATTTTTAGGCAGAAATTATCACCCATATAAATAAAACTTGGCCATATCCTTCACTTCCTAAAGTGCCCCTTTTTACCATACTACTAGTCAATAGCAGCTGGCTATTCTACACTCCACTCAAAGAGATTTTCATTCACCAGCATTAACACCCCAATCACTTCTATTAATCATGTTTTCTCTGTACTGCTCTAATCTAATCTAATGAAGGTCCCCTTCATATTAGGTACTGTGTATTTTTTTCAATGTCTGTTTACTTGAAGGAGCTTGTCACCCAAGTATAAAATAAGAAATAGATACAAAGAAGATGGGAAAGTACAGAGGCAACAATGAAATTATAAGGTAAGGGAGGAAAAACAATCATGCCAAAACCAGCTATAAACCTAAGCAGCTAATTTGAAGACTGCAATCATATAAAGTCTACATATGAAGGAGGATAATACCAGAAAGATTTTGCTTGCTGGTTTGTCTAGGAGTGTGTTGCTAAAACCGTGTTCCCACTCCTTTGCAGAAGAGCAAAGTTATTTTAAAAGTAAAGTAAGCTTTCATGATTTGAAGAGATGAAAGAGATTGAAGAAATCAACACACTTGGAAAGCACTTCAGTCAGTGTTGATGAATCTACACCTTTCATAGGAAAATAAATTCTGGGCCCAAAATTTCTACTTTTTCTATTTTCTATTAGTGAAGAGTTACTCTGTCCATGGCCATAAAAACAGAAGACATTCTTGTATATCACTCAGTTTTGTTATCTAGAGCATAATAATTGTTCACACTTGCTTTGGCAAACTACCAATGAAGGCTAACTCTCAGGCAGGTGCAGTGATTTTATGTAAAACAATTAAGTAGATGTGAACTAAGACCAGGAGACAACATAGATGCGGAGCTGTTACCTACTAGATTCACTCTGTGGTGTTCCCAGCTTCCTAAGAGGTTTGTTTTTTAGTGGTCTTTGTCTCTATGCTTAGGTAGAGTATGTTACTAAGACAGTTTATTAAGAAGAAAAAGAGAACTTGTGCATTCGATGTTTTAGTTCCAGCTAATTTGTGTAGTATTGCTACATCATTTGTACCCGATTCAGTGACAAGCTCGTAAAGGGACTTTATTACACTCTGTGCCTTCAACCAATTAAGGGAAAAACAGCCTTTGTTCAGCTAATCATCTGAGTGTTATCAAAATGATCCTTCTGGGCCCTATTTAGAAGTCTAAATACCTCTAGCAGTTAAAGTGTAGTGCATGTAAATAATTGAAATTACAATTATTTCTAAACAAAATAAATTGCTAGTGATCTGGTAGCTTGCCAATAAACTTTTGTGCAGTGAATTCACTGAGTTGAGAACAACAGAGAAGATGCTGTAATTGGACAGCATATGGCAAAGTTATGTTTAAAGTTTCCAAGTAGTGGTGGGTTTTTTTCACAGACTCACTTTTAAATGGTCTGCTGTGGAAACAGAGGGTTTGTAACTCAGCTTATGGTAAAAGGCAGATGTTCCAGGCAACAAGAAATTAAAGAAGTGTACTTCAGGAATTTGACTTTATGTCTTTGTATTTTTATGCTCCAAAAGTAATATCACAGATGTTGTCTGTAGGACTTTCAATAATTTATTGATAGAAGTATTTTTATGTTCTTTAGTAGAACACACCTCTTCTTTAAAATAATTCAAGGAACTTAATGAATTAAACATTTTGAAACTGCAAGCTCTCACTTAATTTTTGTTTACTTGTACCGTGAGTAGTAATACTACCTTTATGAGCAGTAATATATAATGTGCAAATATATCTGTATATTTATTCTTCACAAATAGCCAGAACTGAATTAAAATCAGACAGGCAAGGAAAACACTTTGCACAACATGAAATTGTCACTTGGTCTGGATTGATGTTTTACAGGTCCAAAATTTTTTTCCATGCACAGTTTGAAAACATCTGTGGATTTTGGTATTCAAAGATGTGAAAATTCACTTCCACTTAAAATTCTTCACTTTTCAGGTGCTTGAGCAACATCTTGAATATTTCATTCCTTTTTATATTTGAATGAATTTTTTTCGAAAAAGACTTCTGACTTTAAAATGTAAATAAACACACTATTAGTCTCAGAGTAAAGAAAACCTGGCTATATTCCCATATCACTTCCATTTTGTGCCACTGTGATTAGAAACCATGTTTGCAGAAGTAAAAGAGAGAACATTACATTAAATCCTGATTACCTACAAATGACTATACCAGAAGAGAAAAATGACCTCTCATTAACCTGTCCCCAGCTCTAGCCATAAGCACAAGTCTAGGGAAAAGTAAAAAGAGAACAGATGACCATTTTTTGTTATCTCCCACTCAGTCTTTGCCTATTTTATTCTCAGGGGGATTCATGAGACTGATGTGGATTGTTATTTAATTCTCGTTAACTGACCTCTCTTCCAAAACATTTTCAGTAACCTGTGAATCCATGTAAATTTTTTGCTTATACAAAATCCTTTGGAAAGGTTTTCCATGGGAGCAATACACTTTCCAATGCCCTTGATTTTCTATCGACAGAGGTAATGAACAGCTTCTAACCATGCTTTCTGTGTCTTACATAATTCTACTGATTTCTCTCATATCCCCTTTATGTCAGCTCAGCAGATTCATTAAGCGAGTCTTGCTTCACATAGAAATTTTCTTACTTCTGATCATTCCTCTCAGCTTTCCCTCAATCTTTTACTGTGTTATCAAAATTAAGCGATCAACAGTGCACACCGTGGGCCAGAGGAGGGTGGAGAACTAAATAACTTTATTCCAGTGGCATAAACAAGCTTGTTGCTTTCCAGGATAGAACCTCAGATATCCCTCCTGAATGCTAACAGCCATCTCAAACATATTTTACCAAAACCATTACTTTGCATAAAACTGGATTCTGCCTAATCATAATATTTCATGAAGTCCTATGTAATTCTTCACAGCCTGCCCTTATCTCATTAACTTTTCTCTTTGCTTCTTCTGTGCTACTTTTAAAAATGAATTGTCTGTTAGTTTGGCAAATTCTCCTATAAGGGTGAAATTCAGGTTTTATTTATTATAGAATTAGATATAAAAGTTTCACCAAACTACAATTAAAATAGGTACACTTAGAAAAAAATGTGAGGTAAAGAGGTTTACCTTTCAAAGGAACTTTGCAGGGATTCTTATATTGGTTCTGCTACAGATCTTACTATTGTTGCAATGTTATGATACATTTTAGCTATTGATTTTTTTTCATCCTGTAAAGATATAAAATGCAAATTGTCAGCTATATGATAAGAAAAGAGCCTAATGTTAAAAGAAAAAAAAATCTTGGTGAAATAGTACTCTCTTGATATTTTGGCAGAGGAACAGGACACTGATTTTATCTGTCATGAAATAACTCCAGAGGTCACATCAGATGTGACTGAATATAAAAGACTTCAGTGTGACTTATTCATCTCATTCCTTCAGAAGCTGAACAAATCCATAGGTCAAGGTTTTCAAAGAAGAGTTACAGAGGTCTAATTCTTTTATATATATATATACACACACACACGTATGTATGTATGTACACATATGTATATATGTGCCTCCTAGATCCCATGAGGACTTACTGAACTGAGGCAGAGTTTCCAAGCAGACCATACACAGAAGTGGAGTCTCACCAAGCTGGTTTTCAGAAGACTGATGATTCAGAGTTGCCACTGAAGCCAACAGGGCTTGCTGAGAACTTGGCACTTCTGACAGTACCACTTTCTATGAGTCTGCTACAAGTCAGGAGTTAAGTAAAAGATCTGATAACACATTCTCAATATGCTAAGAGAGGATGTGGAAATTGGTGATTGCATTTAAAACATCTTTACAGATGTTTCAGAATTATTCATCCACACTGCATACAATTTTCATTTAGTATGTTAACTCTTAAAACCAGATTCCTCTCTTCATCTCTGCGACATACTATTTTCATTCTCCTAATCTAAATTGAACTGTGTGATGCAGCAAAGTACATTTCCTCAGTGATAACTCTGGACTTACATAATTTCCTCACATCCCAGAGTTTAATGTGAAGGATACAGCATGAAGCTCATAGATGGGAAAGTAAAATTAAGATAAAAATGTCATTACTTTACTTCTGGGGAAAATGTAATTGCAAGGCTTAAAACTGATTTGAATATTATTTGAGATATTGGATGACTGTGTTCAGAGCTCTGCAGGACATGGAAAATATACTTGTAACTCTCCTCATTTTGAAATAATCACAGGTAAAAGGTGCCTGAAAGAGAAAGACATCTGAAGTTCATTTATATTATTTCATTATCTGCATGAGCATAATGACAATATAAATGTTTTTTTCCTGAAAAAAGTCCTGCTTTAAGCTTCATATGAAAAGGAAGCTTTAATAAACATATTTGAGGCATAAATTAACAGGATTTTAAGTAGTCAAGGGATAGAAAGCTTCAAGAGCCACGGTTCAGTTGCTGACCTACCTGTTTAGACAGTAAATATCTATTAAGCTGTCATAACTATAATCTCAAAAAAAATAAAAAAATGTAATATACTGATCCTATATGCACATGTGTCTTGGGTTGAGCTGGCAAAACGCCAACTGTCCGAGACAGAGAAAAAGGGTTCCTCCCCACCCCCAACCAGCCAAGAGAAAAAGGAGAGGGAAAAAAACCCTTCTAAACTAGGTTTATGCTGAAACTAACTACATGTATTTATACAGAAAAGAGAAAATTAAGAGAAAACTACAATATAATACACACACTTACACAAGTTAGGTATAACTTGAAATAACCTCCCACTCCCCAGTTAATAGAAAGTGTATTACTCTAGATTCATAAGCACTCTAAAAGACACCTAGCAAGAAACAGAAAGAGTAACAACAAAATGTTTCTACTTCCCTGAACTCAAACAAAATGCAAGAAGCAGCAGCCGAAGCAGGGCCTAGCACATTAGCAGAGCTGCAAGACGTTTTCCTCCTAGTTCAGCCATGATGGAACTGAACTAACACCTCCCACTGCTGCCCCATATCTTAAGTTTGCGTCATCTGGTATGAAATACTTCCTTGGTTACCCAGTCAGGTGACAGCTGTCTCTACCAATCCACATAGATTCTCTGAGCCTGCTCATCTGAGGCCTAGCTAAAACCACTACAACATGTCAATGAAAAAAAGAAGTAGGTCTCCACATTAAGTAAGTAAAAACAGTTGTGGAGAGGTTAAAATGACCTTTCCTAAGGTCACACAGGAATAAGGACTTTCTCATGGCCCTGTTTTTTACTGTTTAGGCTGTGGTTTCTTGCATTTAGTGGCTGGTTTGTTTTAGTTCTTCTGAATAATACAGATGGTCCAACATAATGTGACCATAGTGCATTCTGCACTACGTACAAGTCTGCGTAGCGTTAACATGGTGAAATCCTAAATAATGTAATTCATCAGAAAATGAGAGATAAACTACTATGGAGGAAAATTGGAAATCTTAATTTAATTTTAAATGTTTCGCGTCTTAATTACACAAGAGAAAAAAAACAATTTAAGACAATTACACTTTATTGATTTTAAACCATATATTTTTAAATGTCTGATTTTGTACGATGTCTCACTTTTTGTACTACTTTTGCTGGAAAAGTAAAGAAGTTAATTTAGAAAAAAATTAACTTCTTAAATTACTTAAACCTGTTTTGCATTGTTTGAAATTTTTTCACAGAAAAACAAAGAAGAAATGTAAGTGAAATCTACTTTTCTCCTTCATTAACAGTTTCCCAGGCTTTCTGGAGAGAAGAATGAAGAAAAGGGAAGTTTGAAAATCCTAGGAATAAAATTGTCTCATTATTATTAGTAACATACATTTTCACAATTCCTTCACCAGGTATGGAAAAAAGAAATATTGTGAGAATTACTACTTTTCAGTAACTTTCTTTCAATTAAACTCATTGTTTCAGCTTGTTTTTCTTGATGTAAATCTCAGCAGTGTTGGTAAGACTAGGATAATGAAAGTGTTTCATGTTAATTGTTTCACTCTGGGCTATAGTTTCATGAATCAAATTATTTGGAGAAAATATTAGCTCAAAATATTTCAGTTTCCCGTTGACTCCTGCCACTTCTTCCCACCTCTCAGTTGTTCTCACCTATCCCCTTTACTGTGTCAGAAAACAGTTTGTAAGGTCACGCTGCACGCCAGGTCCTGGATCAGAGGCATACCAAGAGGTTAGCATGGTGCAAACATGAGACCAAGGAAGACACTTTATTCCATGAAACCAATGTTAGGTATTGCAAGTAAATATTTACCTTTTTGTCCACTCAAATAGCATTTTCCCCTACACTAGGTATCTGAAGGCTGGGTTACTCTCCGAGGGTCTCTCTATAAGCAGGCACTCCTTGTGATTCTGAATCCACTGTCTTAGAGTAAATGAACAACTCTTTTGAGAGTCGTATTTCTCTTTAAATAATGGATATCATTAAATATCTACCACACCATTCTTAACTTTAAGATTTTGATCTATCTATATATTATGCCGAAGGGTTTTTAGTTTTTGATTTTCATATTTTGTAGATTTTAGGAACACAGTAGATGTAGCACTGTAAATTTTTAGAAGGTTACTATTTCTAACAGTTTAAGTTTAATGCCTTCCTATCACTACCCCTGCTCCAGAACAGGCTGCTAAGATCTGCCAGCTATTTAGTCTCTTTCTCAATGTACCAGATTAGAAGCTATCGGAGAGAACATAAACACAGAGCAGAGTGACCCGGCGCCCTGGAGAGCATCCAAAAGACCTTTATGTGCTGAAGAAGAGGAGGAAGAGAAAGACGGAGGGTCCCGGCGACCCCAGACCCAATTCAACAGGGGGTAGGAACTGGGAAGGAACAGAAGTGGAACTGGACATGTGGACTGTAGTGATTAGAGGAATCATATTATAAAAGCTATAGAAATCAAACCTTACAGACATGCATGTCATCATGTATTCCTGTGGGCACTTAGCCTGTTATTAAAGGACCTTTACTTTTTACCTTACCCCGTATCAACCTAGCTCGGAGTCCTGCTTTGTGGGAAAGGGCACTCACGGCAACATATAACACCATACACATGCAGAATATATGTATAATCTCAAATGAGCAGGTAATTAAATAGGACAAAAAGAAGACCAGTCCCTGGTATAGGAATATCCTAAGGAGATGACATACAGATAAGAAAAAGAAGAAATAAAGCTGATTGACTAGTCAAGTCAAACATCACTTTCATGCTGGTGATCTGGACTTTTCTGAGTTGAAATTAACTTGATATGTTTAAATAGTGAGTGCTTGGGGTCTATATGTTTGACCTACAGGCCATTACCCCAGTTAAGTGCCCTGGCCCTGTATTGCTACAGGAAGTGGCAATTGCATTTCACCCTATAATTTCTGTAATGTTATAACTTCTGTTAGAAAGTGAGTAATACTGCCCAGCTTTCTATGATTCTACCCTCAGTCATCTTCCCACAACATAAGACCATCATAATACTAGACAGGGTACAGATACATGGAAATACAGTTTTTCCTCTCAGAGCATGACTCTAACATCCTCTTCTTAGCCTAGCAAGCAAACTGAACACTTGGCCTCCAAGACATATTTGTATACAGAAAATAATTCATTTACCTGTAAAACCAATCAAATTATTCTGCCAACAGGTCTATGGAAAGCAGAGCCAGAAAAAAAATAAAAATAAGAACTTGTCCCAGATTTCAAATGTCTTTCAGTTCCAGAATATTTCAATGAACATGATGTAAAAGCACACACCATCTGCAAAATTCACATTTCCTATAGACTGATTGACAGCGAGAGTGAGTGGTTGGTTCCAGACCATGTGTGAATGGGTGGCAGATTTTGTTCTTTACAATATATTTAACAAAACTCACGTGGACATTCTACAGTATTATCATACCAACACATGGTATTATGAGTAGAAGATTAAAAAATGTTTAAGGCATTTCACTGACTTAATACCAGCAAATGCCCTTTGCTGACATTACTTAAATGCTGTTTAAGCAGCCTGGCAGCCTCTCAAATTCAGGGAAAAATCTGATTTTTTTTTAGAAAACTGGCACCTTTCCCATTGGCTAGGATACAGGACTCCTGAACAACCTCAGGTACTGAAGGAGCTAAAGGTGATGGTGATAATGGTATGGGAATACCCTTAGCAAAAACGTTTGTCTCCGCAGGCTGAATGTGCTGCTGTCCTCTTGCTAAGCTGAAACTTCAACATGCTGCTAAATCCTTTCATCAGAAATCTAACTACCCAGTATTTCCTTCTATTATTTTAGGTCTAATAACACTGCTTGACATTTTCAGGTGTTTGTCCTGAACTATGCAATAACACTACAGCAGGGTCAAACCTCTGAGCTCCTTCTCCTCTGATATTCTATTGAAAAAAAAACATAGGTGCACCAGCAAGTGCCACTTATTGTAGCATTTCAAATGCAAACAGAATAAACACAAGTTTAATGGTTGGTGGTGAGGTAATACATGGTTACTGAGACCAAATATTAAAAGAATCTTCCTTTTTCTTTTTTAATTCAGAATATCACAATTTTAAATAAATTCCTAAACCCAGAAAATACTAGAATAGGTAGTTTGTAAGCTAAACTCATGCGAAAATCTAAAAGACCAGGTTTCCCAACATTCCTTCCCTTTTTCAGGGTTTTTCAGTTTGTCATAAAATTATGCTTACATTTTTTCCATTTTTATGTGGCGTTTCTTTCCTTTCCTCCTATCTACTGTAACTACTTTCATTTCCTTACTTTGTCTTGTGTGTTTTCAACCAAAAAGCACCATGAATAAATATCGATCCAGTTTCTCCTGATATCTTTCTGCTCCTTTCACTTGTGGTAGAACAAACTTAAAGGAGCACTTTTTTCAGTTCATGCATTTGCATTTTGTTCTGAAAAATACTTAATTTATGTTTTTAAGATTTAATTCTAGTCTATACAAATGCAGCTTTCAAACTTCCATTAGAATTTCTGTGCCTTAAATCTTACTGAGAGTCATAATTTTCTAAACTTGAATATTTGTGTCTGCAAGGATCAACCAAGTTGAGACACACAACATCAACTAGCATTTGTAATACATTCAAAGGTCATTACACATCCTATTTAACCCCTAACAGCAATAATTTATGTGCATGATCTTCTTTTTCATTACCCTTGTCCATCTCCATAAACTGCTCTGTCTTGCTAGAGAACTGCCTGCTTCAGTAAAATTTTCTCATATAAAACTAAAGAGATTTCAATTTATCATACTACTTAGGAAAAGGATTTGGGCATGCAGAAAGATGTAACTTTTCCAATTAAAATTAAGGACAATCAAAGGCATGATGATGGGCTGTCTCCCTGCTAGTCTTTTGCTAGGAGCAAAATTGATCTTCAGCTAAAGCACCACCAGCAACATTTCCTTGGAACTTTATAAGGGTGTACTTGGGCTTGTTTTTCATTTTTCTTTAAAATTTAAATGAGAAATTAGAGTCTGTTAATTTAAAAAGATAATTTAAATGAGATGACTCATTTTTAATTTAAATGAGAGCCTTGCTGTGCTGGATGTGTATCAGCAAAATGGAAGTTCCTTTGTACTGACAACAACTAGATGAAAGTATAGAGGTATGATTACAGATGTTTGTATGCTTCAGGTTTGTTAAAAGCTGCATAGCAGCTCAGCATTAAAAGCTGTTTGGCCTGGTGGCTTTGTCTACATTAAACTAAAGTTAATGCTAAACATAGTGATTGTTCAACCCCCCAGCAATTTGAAGTGTGTGTTGTACCTGCACATACATCCTCTTTTGAAATCTGTCTTGGATTTCTACCTGCTGTGCCTAATTTCTAAGTGCAATGCTAACATTAGGACAAGAGAGCTGTTTCCTCTTTTGTCTGTGTGCTCTGCTTCACATGAATTTCATCAAAATCTTTCCACAATTCCTACTATAAATTGTTCCTGTGTAGCCTTTCAGACCCTACAAAGTTATATTTTTTAAAAGTTTAAAACATTACACTGTAACAGATCTTAATAGCCAGGGATACATTTAGACCTATAATAATTCCATTGAAATTATTTAATTTCCATGAAGAATGTGTTTTTACATAACCAGTGAATTTTTCCAGCATTAGTTAATGCACCACTGCTCATTCCAGTATTATGCAGAGTGCAATTTGCTTTTATCTGTTAACTGGAAAGAAAGAAGGAAAAGGAAGGGAGTACCTCCAGGCCTCACCTGGTGGTTGCTACATAGGCAAAAGTACTTATTTCAGGGTTGATAAGCAAAAACGTTGCAAAAATAACTGCTAAGAGAAAGGTTTTACTTTTAGCAGCAAAGGTATTTATTGACAATGTTGGAGGCAAGCCAGTTCATACTGGGCAAAAACTTACCTACCTTGCTTGTGGAAAATAAGCTATTTTATAGTCTTAAGTCCCTAGTTAACACCTTCTAATTTCCATATTAATGACTAGGCGAAATCTTGGGCGGAGCTTTCTTTTTGGCTTTGAATTTGGGTAGTGGTCTCCTGACTTCATCCCTCGGGGTGGTCTTGAAGCGTCTTCATCACTGCTGGATTTTTGCCTTTTCTTTGTTTGATGACATGACCTGTAAAACTTGCAAAACCTTGGCTCTAACTCTACAAAATCTTGGCTCTTTACCACTTCATCCTATTGAAATGTCTAGCTTAGCTTAATGTATGACTTCTAACCATGGTACACTGGTCTCTAGACAATTTGTACCTGAACAAAGTGGCTCTAGCACTTCGTGCTGTTCAGTGGCTGTGCTGTGCAAACAACAGTTTGCAGAGCAGAAATAGAAATTTCACAAAACTAGGAAGTTTGGGTCTCTTTTCTCTTTCAGGGTTGTTTAAGTGGTCAGCTTGGAAGCTTCAATGGGTTTTCATGGACCTCATTGCTGTATACAGCCTGCACTAAGTTATACCCTGGAATCCATCTTGCTCTTCAGTTTATCTTAGTCTAGAATTTACACTTTCATATTTTAGTGCAATCATCTGTTTATAATCCCTGCTCCTACAGGAAATATTTTTCATATCCTTTTCTTAAAGCATTCTTTCTAGACGGTTTTGGTGTTTTTTGTTTTTTTTGACTTCTAGTTTTAAAGGCTATTATTTGGTACTGCTGTTCATCAGTTTTTGTCAATAGAAACAAAACTAGAGGGCTTTTTGGCCACTCACCATCTGTCTTTGATAAACACTCTACTTAGGCATATTTCTGTATTTCAGCTCCAGGTTGGGATATTTCCAATCTTAAATGCTGGGCTTGGGCTTTACCTCCTATTAGGAGAAAGGTATTTTTATGATAACACACTTATTAGCAAGTAGTGGTTTTGCACAACATTTTAAAAAATGTATTGGTATCAGATACTAAATACACTGTTAGGTAAAAGCAGAGTAAGAAAGAGGTTGAACAGCAAAGGCAAAGTAGTTTCTACAGCTCTGCTTCCTGGGACACAAGCTGCTTTTGTAATGCTAAAAGGAGTGACATTATTAGTGTTCTCCAAATACCTCCTGTGAGTGCTGCATTCCTGTGAGGAAAGAGAAGATGCAGCCTGAAAGGCACTTGAAAAAACTCAACCAAACAACAAAAAAACCCCACCTTATGCTGTCTGCATAAAGAACTTTTTTCTCTGACTTTAGAATGTTTCTGAGTAGCTCTGATCTATAATTATTATTATTAACAATAACACCAACATTCATGTTACTGTTATTAAAATTATTAATATTATTGACTTTTAAAAATTACTATTATTGTTATTAATAGTTTATATATTATTATACACAAAAAATATGTCTGAAAATGCATTATATGTAAGAAAAAAATCTGAATCAGTTACAACATCACTGTTAAAATTAAACTGGAGTTTTTTCAGTGGGCTCTGTAGTGAGTTTTATGGGATACAGTCAGACAAATAGCATTAACTTCATTGGTCTTCTTCTATTGACCTAAATCTGCAGATCTGATTAGACAGATTTCAGTGGGAGTTCCCCTGGCATTACAGTACTGGAGCCATGCCCATTTTCTCTGCAGTCAAAACATGACATCACAGATTACTAAACACATCCATTCACATATCAATGGATCCATGCAATGTTTGCTCTTGTATTTGCTCTGAGAATGTCACAGTAACACTGATAGTGCAGTGAGGTGGCTGGCTTTGATAAGTTGCACATGCTCTTATGGCCTTAAAACATTTATGTCTTTGGTCATTTTATTTCTTTTAATGTGTTTTCAGCTGGTGGAAAACTACTGCTTGTGTGTTTGCAGTGGAGTCCTTCTACGGCAGCAAAGTTTCTTACATGATATAGAACCACTTTTTTATTTACTGGTGCTACTGGGATCATATGTTTCTTACTGTCCGTTGGGAAATGATGTCACAGTCCAATGTGTGAAACAATATTGCATTTTGCACTCAACTGCTTTTCTCAGTGAACTCAAGGAAATCTTGTAATGACAAATGTTCTGGCTAGTAATGACAGTCTACCTTTTTAAATTAAAATAGAGTGTGTTTTATAAAGGAGTTAAGGAAAATAAATGATAAAATATTTTAAGTGCTGCAGCTAAATTAAAGCTCTTGTTTCCAGGTGAAGCACTCTGATTTATTTCACTAGACTACAAGGGGTTTTTGACTAACTTCTGCTATCTGCTAAGAAAAAGGAGCTTTTTGTTTTCACAATGGCACTCCAAGCTTTCTCAGACCTCTGGAGTGAGTGATCCAGATGTTAGAGGACACAGCAGGACCCAAGGGGAATTGGAAAAGGCTGGCAAGCAGGTAAGGTCAAAGCTTAAAGCAAAGAGCAAGAAGTCTGCGTAAGTTTGAGAAGACTTTGCAGTTCCCATAACTAGCAGAAATTTTGTCAGCCTTGGATAACTTGGGAATCAGACCTTGATCCAAAGAAAACCCTTGTCTTGGTGCAACCACTGGAAGTAAATATGTTATAGAAATCCTGCTAAAATTTCTTTCCCTTTAGATAGCTAATAAGGAATCAGAAGCTTTTCCTCAGTGCTAGGTCTTTTGCCCTAAGCAGAAGATTTTACTGTGTCAATCAGACTTTCCTAATCATATCTGAGCCTTCCACAGAATTCTGGGAAATATTCATGATAGTCTATTAAAATTAAAAATGTAAGTTAGAGTTAAAATACCAATAAGAAGAACCATATATGTGATTCTTTAACACCATTGGCACAAAACACATTTAAATCTAGCAATTTAGTTAAATTTAGCTGATTTTTCTAAGACTGAATTAGTAACAAAGACCCCTTTTTCAATATGATTCATTTGTCAATATATTTAAAAATTAAAAGGGGTACTCCCAATAAAATGATACAGCCTTCTGTTCTTCCTTTTTGTTTTACATTTATCTCCACAAACACACAGACAGATCAACAGCCTTTCTCTGGTTCATTCTCAGAATATCTGAGCGGTCATGCAAGACCAGGTGTATGCTTTCTTGTAGTTGATCTTGCATCATAATAACTTTTCACAGGAGAATCATGTCTATGATTATTTCTCAGAATCAGCATCCACAAAACACACTACACAAGGAAGTCCAAATTCACAGAAAATTAAATATATATCAAGTTACAGATTCAAAAGTAAAGACTCAAGGTAAGCATATTCAGGCTTCACATCTTGAATACAAAACTTTGTAAACCATCAGTTTAAAAATATGTTCTCTGTGTATGCAGGATATACATGTGTGATACCTTTATATTGCACCATTTAATTTCTCCAGTCTACGAATGACAAGCCAATTAGCATGTCCAAGGAAGTGGACACCAGTAATTTTCCCCACAATGTGAAATGCAGAAGTATGGTTTTCCATAATAGAAAAGATTTTTTTTTTAATAGCCAAGAAACTCAGAGAAGGTATAAACAAATGTGTCTTAATATGTTATTGGACATACATGTGGCCAAAACACACCTCCCCTCCTTGACAGGACAATGTGAGAAAGTAAGATAAAAAAGCTCCTGGGGAGGTAAAGACAGAGGTCACTAAGCAGCCCCCATAAGCCAATACCTTGACACCTAAACTAAATACAGCATGTGAGTGTGGATCAATAAGTGTGATGGCACAGCCAAAGCCCTCTTAGGGATCCTTTGCCTCAAACTGAAAGCACTGAGAAGGAACTCCAGGATGGATCAGATTGAACAGTATAACGATGAAATTAGAAAGAGGCTATTGAAACTGCCCAAAAAGTAGTGTGAAAAAAATGGAAATTTCTAGAAGGTGTTGGGAGAGGCTTCACAGCTGGAAAACCCTGATTCTACTACCATCAGCCCACGGCACCCCCATCTCTGGCCAGGCTCAGCAGCTCCCATGCAGGAGCAGGCTGCACCTGCCAGGGACCCACAGCACAGAGGGTGTGGGGGCACTGCTGCTCAGCATCCATGTAGGACCATATGGGGCACCTGTCCATGGGCCAACACAGGGCATATGCAACCTCACAGAAGGGAGGGAGGTTGCCTGAACTGCCAGAGGGTGCAAGGGTGTATGGAAGTGCACTTACAGAAGAAGGGGGTTTGGAAACTCCAGGGCTCTATTAACATTTTTTCAAGCATCTGGGATAGTGGTTTATCTGTTGTGTCACCAATATCAATCATGAATGTATAATTCACTGATTGGCTGTTAACTGTGTCATTAATTAATCAATAAACCACTTTGATCCTTATTTGATTTAAACCACACAAGCTGAGTAGTTTTTCCCCATGACTTCTATGATCTATGTCTACTGATTCAGAGGCCTGAGTCCCACAGAGAAGGATACAGGACCAGGTTTACATCCATAAATAAAGACTTGTAGCTCAAATGCTCCAGCAGGGGTAAGGTTAAAAATAGTGAAATATGGACAGTATTAAGTGTTAGAAAACAGAACCTCTTTTTGTAACACCATTGCTAGGGAGAGCAATTTGAGAAAACTATACAGTATATTTTGCAAAAAGCAAGACTCCATGTGTTAAGTAGTTACTATTCTTTCAATTTATTGAAATAGCACAATTTTCACCTACTATTTGTTGTTGATTTATAAAGAAACTAAAAGGTTTGTAACTATTATGGCTTCTGCAAGGACAGAATGGGTTTCAGATGCTAGTTTTAAATGTCAGTGCTTTGTTGCCGAGTCTGTTTTCAGACTGGCAAATTTGGTTATCCAGTGCAACATGGGTATGCAATGGTAACCATCACACAGAACAAACAAGTTCAGCAGCAGAGAGGATATTACAGCAACATCTTCAGCTTACCCAAGGGGCAAATCAGTCCTACACAAGGGCACAGAGTCAGCCCAAAAGAGACATTGGTCAGAAAGAGAATCTGAACCGTGCGTCTCACTCAGAAATTAAATGTTTTCAATAACTTGTCAACATTTATCTAGCAGAAGAATCAAAAATCAAAGAAAGACAACTACATTTTAGAAAATTAAGTATCCAGGAAGGATAAAAATTTATATGGAAAACTTCTGCTTTGAATCATCCCTAGCAGAACAAGCTTTCATGTGGTCAAAGTTTCCTGGTGCTTCCAGAACACAGAAACAAAGACATCCTTAATGATATCCCAGATCCACAATTAAGTTTGTGGGGAATTTTGGTAGTTAATAGACCCTGTCTCTTAAAACATCTTCCTATTCTACAGTGAGCTTTAAGAGAAATGCTTCCATGAAGAACAAATATTTTCTGTCATTACTTTGTAGTACAAAAATAAAGGAACCCAAAATTTAGCTGTCTCTGCATTCCAGGTAATACTTTAAATCTAAAGACCAAACCCAACCATGATTTAGTTTTACTTGTTATGTATATATCTGTTGGTAATTGCCACCCAGAGTATCCTACATGAATATAAGAATATAAGGCATTTCAATTTAGAAATAATTTAATTTCATGAATTTCATCTTTAATGAATACAAAATAAACATTCAAATGATATTTTTAAGCAATAACATCTAAAATTTCTATTAAATAATCAATAAGAATGTTTGCTTTTATTTTGGACACAGTCTGGTTTTGACAGTCAGTCATATGGAAAACCAGTATCTGTAATTAAGATTTTTTTTATCTTACCAGTTTAGCTCTGCTGCAGTTCAACCCTAGATAAAAGACCTATTCATTGCCTGATGTGCTGGAAATCTCACTTATAAATGCCACCTTTCCTTACAATCTAAAATACTATAATTACTTAATTATTAATAGAGCAATATAAGAAGTTTTGGTGTTTTGGTTAGGCTTAGATGAGAAAAGAGTTGAGTGCTTAATAATATTTTGACTTATAAATCCAAAAAACTGGGAAATGCATAACTGGACAAAATTGTCCTGTAAAGGGGCTTCTGCATGTAACTATAATACTTGTGGATAATGGCTGTGGTAAATAACCAGTTCTGTTGGACTTTGAAGCCTGAATTCTACAATAGTATTTTCTAAAGAATGAGCATTGTAGAATTACTGACATTCATACTTATGAGAGATGTTTGTAGTTTCACCCCACCATCTGAAATTTGTATTCCAATCAAAGTAGAAAAAAAAGTAAAAAGATAAAATAACATTTCAGTACCAAATTTATTGTTGCTTTTTAAATGCATAAAAACTGTTGACGAACCAGAATATAGCTCACATTCAAAGAAAGAAACTGAATAACTGCCAATGTTATTGGAACTGTGGGCAGTATCTTCTGTAGCGTTTCAGGCACTCTAGTAAATTCAGTACCAAAACTGCTACAAAAAAATTCAGCACTTTGTAGAAAGAGAAAGGTGAAAATAAAGTGACAAAACAATAATGAAGTTCTATGTCTAAAAAATTTGTCCCTTTAAGATCAGCTGGCTCTTCTGCAGAAAGCTTAAACTAGTTTAAACCAACTTAATCTCACACTACTCTTGTCTACAAGTTCCCCATCTTTTTCTTGTGTCAGCACAAGCCCTTATGCAATCAGGCACATGGCTGTGTCCTACTGGTCCTACTGAAAAAAATGTTTTTCTGCATTAGTTTTTAGCAGAATGAGCTGTCTGAGTTGGCTGGCTGGAAAGCTCTGCAAGTCATGCTAGCAGAAGTGCACAGCAGAAACACACCATGGAGAGCAGGCTGAGAAAAGTCCATTGTGAAATCCCAGCAATGAGACCAACTGGAACCAACTCTCCTTTTAATATCAGCTCTTTCCTGAACTATGTAGACTGTCATATCATCCATATCATGTCACTCCTGTGATAGTGTGATAAATAATATGGACACTTAAAATAACACTATTATGCTCAGTCATGCTCTGCATAAGATTTAACATTGTGTACAATATAAAAATAGGTCTGGAAAGGTGGAGGCTTCTTTGTGTTGGAAAAAGAATGGCTTTTGAAAACAGCTGATGAAGAATATTTAAACAGAGTTTAGATTAGGACTGACCTTGTTAAGAAAGGATTTTGCAACAGGCTGAAATTTTATATTTTTGTTTTTCTAGTGTCACTGACACATGCATCTGTTTTTAAGGAGCATAGGATGGAAAGAGCTCTCCTTAATTCTTTCATTCAATTCCTTGACATTGCAGACACCTATGCTACATAATTACTTTCAGACTTCATCAAGCTCAATTTTTTCTATAAATTTGTTAGGTTTCTTGTCTCCAATACTTCCACAAGGAGAGTTTTAACTCAGGTTTCACTTCTAATTAGTAATAAACAAAAAAATTGAATACCTCCACACAGTTATCAAGTATTCTTTTTAAATGTCAGACAAAGAATCCTAATTTCCACTTCCAAATCACAGTAAGGTCATTGCTAATGTTGCCACTCTTATTCTTCCCTACAGGTTCTGTAGTTAAAAATAGCTCTTCTGTGTTTCTGTTTCCTGGACAAGTTATTTTTCTCTCATAATTTATTCAAGTTCTTCCAGAATCTCAACTTCAGTGTTTTTTCATAAAATCAAACTGGAATTCATGGCATACATAATGTTCATAATACATACTGACTTTACTGTCCTGTCAAATACAAATATGGCATCATGTTACAACCAGGATGTTCAAAAATGGTTTTGCAAATGAGAGTTTTAGAAGCAGATTTAGATTTTCAAAGAAATTTGTTCCTAACTTTCTCAGATCCAGATATGCATTTCAGTATCAGAAAAATAAAGGATTGTGTAAGTGCCTTTTCTTGAAGACAGCAGGAAGTATGGCTTAATCAAATTTTATTACCATTTTGATTATCCTTTCACTGATTGTATTTCCATATCAACAGAAATAGTAGTACATAATATTAAATAATTTGATTTTTTTGTAATATAATCAATCATATAATCAATTATTTAAATCCAACATAACAATTTCTGCTCTGAAACAAATAAAACAAACATGCATCAAGCAAAAATAATTCTCAAAATTATCAAAAAATTAATGATTCATCTCATTTAAATATAACAGAAATTATTTTTAAAGCAAATGCTATTGTATTATAATGTTGTGTAATAGTGGCATTACTGCTACATTGTGCAATATTCCCTGCTACTCTGTAAAGTGTACATTTGGAAAGTGATGTCCAGAATTATTCAGGAATAGAAGGTATAAAATGTACATGTTGAATAAAAAAAAATCTTCATCAGAAGAAAAAAGGGACATTATTCTTCCTGAATCCTACACCTCTTTCTTCTCTTCGCAATCAAGCCAGTCACTAAAGTGATCTCTTCTAAGGCTTTTGATTCATTATTCATAGCACTGGCTATTGGCTCACCCACACACAGTACAGCTCATGTCTCACTTTACAGCTTCTTGGAACATAGGGAAAGTGAAAGGAGAAAATATTTTCATGACATTTTAAAAGAATGAGTTCTACGTACTTTCCTCTTAGGCCATGTAATGATTTCCATCTGAGTTTCACAGTCCTGAGCTAGTCTGTATTCCCATATTTGGGAGCAGAGCATTACCCCTTTGGAAGACATAATTTTCAAAACACTTTGTCTTAATAAATATGGACAGTTAATTTACTCTCCATTTTAAGACAATGATGTCTGAACACTTGGAACGCATAAATCCTAGTACAGATCGCCTTCAGCCTATCCTCCGTATCATCTACTTTCCTCATTCTTGTTTCACTCAGGCATAACAGAATGCCAGCTTCTGAAAGTTCACTTGTTGGAACTTAAAAATTGCAATGAATCCTGCTGTTCATCTCTACCAAGTGTATATTTCAGTCACCTCTAAAAAAAGACATTCAAGACCTGAAATGCACCTTTCATACCTGTGAGAGAAATATCGCACTCATGCTTCATGGATGAAATATTGCATATTTATAATGATTCGTTAAGCCATACTTAGGAATTCTGGAGTGACAGGGGTAATGGGGACTAATTTTTTTCCCCAAGTAAGTAAGAAACAGAGCTGAAACACAGTGAGCACAAATTGTGATAATTTTAAAAGGGAATTCAAAACCTATGCTACAGTGGTGTTATGAACACCGTGACTTTGATTAGGGAAATGCTAACACTAACTTGCATATTGCATGGTTATTTGGATACTTCTGTTGATTTTTGTTTCAAATAAGAAAAAGGTTCCACATTAGATTTTGGCAGTTTGCTTCATGTTCTAGACATTCTAAAACAAATACAGGTCTTTAAATCTTTGTTTATGAGTGTATGAAGTATTTGTCAGAGATTGAAATGCTTAATGGCTTAAATATTGTTAAGATCACCAGAAGACTTTTGTCCACGGTAGCAAATTGTAAAGAAACAGTTACTCATATACTGAACCCCAACCCTCCCTGAATATACCTCCTAATTAGGACTGCAAAGGACCTTGAGATGAGACTGTCCAGCTATCTCAGATCAAAGGAGAAGAATGTATCCGTAAGTGTAAGAGATTGAATTGCTTACGCTTGAGCCCTGTAAGAGAGTGTCATTCAAACACTTGGATGGTTGCTTTGCTAGTGATGCACAGAATGGCCTCCCAGCGCAGAAGGAACCGCATACTTGTGGGAGAATGCTCAACATATGAGGACTGGAAAGAGCATTTCAGACAACGGACCTATGAGGAGGACAATGCTAAGGAGCAACCCTGACTAGACCAGGCACATATATGAGAGACTTTTGCTGTTGAAAAGTTATGCATTTTATTGTACAGTTCTTGGTTCAGAAAATTTTATTTGTTTTCCCCCTGCAGGGTTGTCACCCTTCACATTTATTCCTTTTACAGCTTTATCCCAAGTTAGTCATCATGTTTTCTTCTTTCCCTCATACCCTTTTCCACCTTTGCCCTAATCCCTGGTTTCCTATTGGTTAGTTTTTCCATCATTGACAAGTTGTTCCCCATTTGCTATCTGGTTGCCTAGTTACTCACTCCACCCCTATCCTTACCCAATCCCATCAAAGTCCCAGAACCTTCCCTCAGACCCCTATAAATACCCATGTTGTCCCGCAATAAAGCTTCTTTTTGTGCCTTTGTTTCCATCCAGTGCGGCATGTGCTCTGGGTCATTCTCCCTTGGTCAACAGCTCGTCACATACCTGAAGCTACAAACTAGACTTTCAGATAAGGAAAGAGACTGACAAGAGGAAAATTCTGCAGAGTGGAGTAGTCCTTCTTATCATGCCAATGTCCTCCCCTACATGATGGCTCAACTGTGAAAACCCCTCCAGGGAACACTGAAGACATTCACACATAGCCTGAGCTGTTCATCTCGAAGGAGGGACCATAATGGGCTATGACTGATTCAACTGTGCTGACATAAGAGCCAGCTGCAACATCTTAGAATGTGCCAAAGGCTTACAAAATGTCCCATGATCCAGTATTACATCATCCAGGGGAGGTATAGAGGGCATTTCCACCTAGCCTCCGCACAATATAAACCCCATGAAATGGGAGGTTTGTGGACTTCTTCCCTCACCACTTGACAGTCTGTAACCACTGAGAAGACCAGAAGAGGGCCAATGGGATGTCATTGGAATCTATGGAGTGGTGGTACCTTTTTTCTACTTAATCTATTTCTCTGTCACTCTCTCCCCACCCCACTCCCTTCCCATATCTCTTCCTCCTTTCAACATCCAATTAATGTTAAATAAAATCCCTCCTACTGACTACCGTACATGGTTTTGCTTGCACCTTAATTCGGGCAGAGGCATCCCCCCAATAATTTTAACAGTGGGATCATAACAGTATTAAGAAATATTGAAAGAAGATATGGTGGAAGAAAAAAATACCTACTTCTTTTGCATTTTTGCTACACATTAATTTTTTTCACTTTCCTCAAAAGCCTGGATTAACCAGTGCAGAAAAGATCCACATAAGGAAACAAAGTACTCTTTGCTGAAGAACAGTCATGAAGTTTTATGATGCTGCAAATCATTATAAATACTAAGAAGAAAAGTGCCTTTTCTAGTTGAAATTCTGAGTATTTTGAAAACAGGGTGATTTTGAGCCTTATTGTTTTGTTAATGTCTTGTCTGACATTTCTCCAGCAATGTGCAGTAGAGGTTAATTTAACAGGACATGTATAATCTAAAAAGAACCACACTTTTTATTTGAATTGCCATTATTGATCCAACCATCAGGTCTCAAGTCTGAATACACTTGGCTTCATAAGGAAAGTTACGGAAACTTGCATGTGTACTGGATAATTCAGTAATGAACAAATGTTAAATTGAGTTTGCTGAGGCTGAAATAGTACTGGCAGAGTTTTTGCATATTGGTTTCATCAATTGACAGTAATGGCCATTATTCTTGTCATGTCCACATAAAATATACAGGTAGATCAGATGAGCAGGATTATCGTGTTCAAATGAGGATGACTACAATATGAATCTCTGAATTAGAGCTAGGCCTTGGGAGATCTCTTTATAGTGAATGGAGAGAAAATAAGCACTCTGGAGTACAATTCATATAATGCTAAATCTGAAATCAGCAGTTTCAAAAGAGGTCAGATGCATGAAAATTCAGAAGGACTAGGAACCAGGACAACTAAGTTAGAGGTAGACACACACACTTTGTATATTAAAGGTAAGATGAGGTGATTGATGATTACTTCATATAGCATGGACCAAAACTGGTATAGTCCACCCACATGCCTCAGCTTCAGTGAAGCTGATGCCCAGTAGAAATAGTTCAATGGAGAAAATAAATTACTCAAACCATTTCAATTTGAATTCTGGGAGTTACTAATTTCCACAGTGTTGGGGTTTTTAAGATAATTCAAAATTAATTTAGATGTAAAGGAAAGTAGAACTGAATAGAAGAAACACAGAGATGAAGAAATATTGCTTAGCTTTGCAAAATAAATAAAATATGTTATATGTCAATTTAATACCCTTTTCATTTCTGCTTTCTTCCACAGTTACACAATAATGTCCTCTGAGTTACATAGCTTAATAAACTGGCATTATACTGATACCCAGATCAGAAAATATGAAAAAAAAAAAACATGGGAAAATATCTGAAAGTATCTTGGAATGTTTATGAAAGAAAATGAAAGAAAGTCAAATTTCCAGTGTGTCTATATAATGCTAAGCCTGCCAGGACATAGGAACCACTTTTATCATTTACAACTAATGAGGAATGTCTTTTAGGTCTGTCTAGTTATGGAGAAATTGGGACCAGCAGAAAGAGTTTGTGTGTTCAACAGGGTCACTGAGGCTTACTAGGGGTAAGTCTATGAAAAAGCTGGATGGAAATGATATAAGCAAATACTGAACTTACTCATTGAAAAGGGTATCTCCACCTCAGCCACTGAGGAGAGGGATGAATGCCTCTGATCTTGGCAGTAGCAATACAGTCTGCAGTTAGCACATTCATGAAATACTGCAGACCAAAACATAGATAAGTACACATTGGCTCCTAGAAGGGTATGTTATGTCAGTAAATTGATACGGTAAACCATTGCTAATCTCACACGAGAAGGTTATGTCTTAAGAGAAGATCAGATGTAAATTTCCTTAGGCAGAATCTCTGCATTGCTCTTCTACCTGCAACCTGAAAGGTTAGTGACTGAAATTCTTAGCACTGTGTTCAATACCATGCTTTTTGGTTCATATAATGTCTGTGTTGTGTCAGAAGTTAATGTGTGTGTGCATGTGTGTTTGTACACATGGTTATTTCAAGAGAAGGATTTTGCTAAGAATGCTGTAAAGGAAATTTTTGTTGGCAAACCCTCTGGAGGAATGGAGTGGGGAAAGCATTTATATAGCACTGACCTGAGTTCCATTCCTGTGCTGGGGTTTGTGGATGTACTTTAGTGAATAGAGTCATTGATAAAGTGGTACATAAAGTCCCTGTGTTTAAAGCATAATATGATATCACAAGGAACAGAAGCATATTTAAGATTCAACTTTTCTGACACATTAATTAAATTTGAATATGAGAGACACTGACCTGAGCTTAGAATTCAAACTTTAGTGGCCATTTCTTGTTATCCTGCTTGATCTCCCAGTTAACCACATGCAAGGAGTGAAACTGTACTTGAAAATACTTTGAAAACATGTATGTTCATGGAACAACACAATCAAGCTCTCTCTTTTTATCAGTAAGAGACTACACTTCTACTATATGGCAGCCACAGTTTTATGACCATCAAAAATATTGTACAGTGTGAAGAACCTGCCATGGGAAACATGAAACATTCATTACCCTTCTTCACTGAAGTGATTGGAAAGAGAAGGAAACCCATCCTAATTTACAATTTGTTTTTGTATTCCTCAACATTTTACTAACCAGTTCAAAAGACAAGGCAGAAAAAACCCTCAAATGTAGGATGATGCAGCTATGCAGAGAGAACTTGCATTCCTAAATCACTCAGTGTTGTTTCTCTGTGGGAAAGTTTCTCATCTATCCTTTTCCCACCCCTCTTCATACCCACACATAAAGGATTTAGGCCCTTTCCATCCTCTCCCACTCAGACATTTGAATGCAGCTCTTCAGTGAAACACAAGCAATAAACTCAAAGGAGTAGGAATAAAAAAGAAATAAATATAGTTACACAGGAATATTCCACTTCCACAAGCATTCCACTAATAATTTTTCCTAAAATGTCTCCTTTTTGTTTGCTCTCCCTAGTTGCTGTCACAGCCTTGTTGCAAGCTTTGTAAGTTGAAGCCAGAGAGCAGGCCAGCTGACCAGGCAGAGCTTCACCTCCATTTGCCTCCTGCAGCCTCAGCCCTCCCTAAGAGAGATGGATTACCTAATCACAATTATATTGTGCCAGTGTTTTCCTTTGCAAGTGTAGTATCTTTCAAGAAAGCACTGTTGAATATAAGAGGCAATTACAATTTCAAAATAGAGCTATTTGAAGCGTTCTATTTAATTCAATAAAATGTAATGGTAAATGGTATTTTTACAAAACTTCTTAAGATGATATAAGAAAAATCAATGAAAATCTATTTCCCTAGCTCAGTTGCATCATTAGAGAAGCTGCACTTTTTGGATTCATATCTATTGGACTTTATTGGTTTGATCCTGATTCAATCTTATACTATTCTTTCTTAAGGCAATCAAGAAGACTGATGAGGGAACACTGATGGGCGGAACCAAAACAAACCAGCAAACCACCACTGTTACAAGGTCCAAAATTCACATTTTACAAAAATACAAAATCTCAGGACATAATATTTCATTTCATACTTTTGTAAAATATTAGCTTATTGCCAAGTCAATAAACTCTAATATAATGAGAGACATTAAATGAAAAAAGTATATTTTTCCATGGTTAAATTACCTCTTTTCCTAGTTATTTTGTCAGATAAGGCAAAAGGAGTGTCTAAAGTAAGTTTTGAATCTAAAATACCCTTATTTATATGAAGAAAGCTGAGACATATAAGCTGTATCCTACAAATAACAAAAAATTGAAAGGACAAAAGAAGCAAAAATACCACTTTTTATTTCCCTATCCCTAACATGGCATTCAACATGTGATATAAAATAAGTTTTCAAACAGAAAAACCTACCCAGGTCTGAAATCATGTTTGTTTACATTTTCAGATCTGTGCAGAGAAACACAAGATCTCCTGACAGAAGTGACAGTCATGTCATGAAAAGAAGTTTGCTGTTACACGAAGTCCCCTAGCTCTATCTAGTGGACAGAAAGGAGCATTCTGCTTTCCGTACAAGAGCTACTTAGTGCATTTGTTTGCATATTTCAATGCAATATAAATACCTTGTCTTTTCACTTTGAATGTAGTTACGCTTTCTATAAATTGATTCAGGAAATAGCACAAGTGTCTGTATTATTTTAGAATACTTCAGTTTTTCTCCGCTTGCACAAATAAGAGTGAGATAGGTATAAAGAGCTAAATAGTACTTTTGTAAGCAACTGATATTATTGGAAAAAGCAGGATATTTTTTAGTCACACAGGTTCTTCTGTGGAATTAAACAAGAATTGTTTATTCTTTGGACCAAACTAAATCTTCACCCCCAAATATTATTTTCCTCTTTTTCTGCTTTTTTTCTTTTCCATTGCTAGTTTATATTTATGAGTCTTTTGTTATCAAAGATACTGCTTGTCTCCCCTATACACAGTCTTGTGTAAATATCATTACAATAACACCAATATAATAAACAATAGTTTTAACTTTTCTTAGGGTAATTTAAAATGCCTTTTTCCATCATTTTTATATATTATACAAAACTAAATGCAACAGGAGAGGAAACTGCTACACATGTCTATTAGCTAATAACAGTGTTCCCTCTTGAAACTTAGCTGTAAGTCCAGCCTGGGCTTCCACTTGTTCCTGCAAAGCCTTGTGCAAGGGGGAAGACCTGCACGAGAGTTTCAAGCTGGGAGCACAGTGCAGCCCTCACTGTGGGCTCAACAGTTTGCCAAAGGCTTGGCATAAGGTGAGGGGGAAAGACTTCAGTGAAGGTAAGGGATCTCTTCAAGGCTCAAGGAAAACCCCACTTTTTTCATTAAATTTGAGAAAGAGATTAAAACTAATTGTCATGTCCCCTCACAAAAGCAAGTGGAGTTCAATGAGATACCATGTGAGGTCCCTCTATACCTCTCCCTGAGCAAGAATACTCACTCATTTCTTAAGATATTTGTCAGACTGAAGGATGTGAAAGCTAGAGCATTACTGAGGTTGCTTTACCACTTCTTTGTTATCATCACACATTGAACAAATACATGCATATTAAGGGTCTCCCAAATGAACTGATGAGATGTTTGCCACGTGAGCTACTTTTTAAGGACTACAGGAAATATATACTTGTGCTGAATGTAGCTGCTAACTTGTTTACTGGAGTGAGAAATAAGATTTTATCTTCCAAGAACTCTTGTTTAACTCTGCACAATGTTTGGCTTTTCCTTTTGATCAGTAAATCCCTCTATAGCTGAAACATCCTGCACTGCCACAGCATGGATCTGCTGAAACATTTTAGGTAACTTGTGCTGTTTTAGAGGTAAACCAGTAGGAGAAATGAGCTCAACATGAGAGAGATTATAAGTCAGAGCTACAATTTAATAATAATAATACAGCAAATACACTGACACAAAGAGAAATTGCTTTCAACTCCCAAAACCCAGCAGTATAACCCAGTGCCCTGGGGTACAAACCCAAAGGGGTTTGTTAGCCCTTGTGCTGAGACCCGCGTGGTTCCCCCAAGTCCAAAGCAAAAGGAAGTGAAAAACCTGTTGGTGCAGGTGATGGCTGTAGTCTGGTCGAGAGTGGTGGTCTCTTCCTGTCAAGGTCCTGCTGCTCCTCTGGATCTGATGAGAGGTTCCTTGAGGTCTTCTTACCCACCCCTTATGTACCCTCAGGGAGCACCCAGTCCCTCCCCCAGGGCGGGGACTCACACAATGGGTGATTAACTCTGTGAGTCATGGGGTATTTTTGGACTGTTGATGGCCCATTAGCACCTACGCCCCCTCAGGCTGGGAGGGGAGGTGCTAACGACTCCCTGGGAAGCTGCTGCAAATGGGCCATTGACCTTGGGAATGAATAGAGGGGGTAGAATACACAGCTTTGATCACCCACACACAGTGACAACCGGTCCCACCTGCTGAACTAGGACATAACTTCTTTTAACTTTTCCACAGAAAAGATTGCAATCTAGAAAAAGTTTGTTTGAGAAGCTATCAACTTCTTGATGCATTGTGATTTCAGCATAGGACCAGGGCTGTAAAAGTCTTGGAAGCCTTAACTGCCATGAGAACTACTCAAGTCTAAATAAATTGGGACAATCTCAGGAAAGGGAAAGAGAAGTGAAAGGAAATGAAAGATCATTGTCTTAGATAGATTAGAAAAAGATATCTTGTACAGCTGTAAGAAGAGACATTTCTAAGTTACATACATCTTTAGGCAGTGTAACATATCCATCTTCACTCCAATAAACTAAAATGCATTGGCAGAAATCTTTTTTCCCCCAGTATAATTGTGTCTGCAACAACAAATATTATAGAAAACTGTACTGCTAAGTATTGTGATTTTTTTATATAGTATTTTTTTAGATGAACTCACATAGCTTAAAAAAGATAGGCAAGTTTTATTTATTAAAAAATATGTAATTATATTTAGCATAAAAGTTTATCTAACAAAGATGCTCCTTCTCCTCCCAGGTTTCATATCCTCTCAACCTGCTACTAATATCACCATAACATAAAATGATTCTAGCGTGGATGTAGCCTTAAACCACTACTTTTCAAGCCTTTTCTTCCTAGCATTTTTCAAAGTATAGACACTTTGAAAGGTCTTCAGGTGGAGATAATGGTCTCTGTAAAGCAAATTTTACCTTAATGTCCTTAATTACCTTTACCAGACCTTTTTTTAGACCAAAGATCTTGAAAGTCCCATGGAACCATATATTTTAATTAAATTAATCTATTTTGAAACAGTAGGCATATACATTATAGTTTTCATAATATGTAATTTTACCTATAATCAATCTGAATAATTGCTGAAGATCAGAGAGCAAACAACTGACAGAGATGAGAAGAGTCAGTCTGATTTAGTGTTTAGCTGTACACCACTCAGGCCTTATCATTAATTGCTGTTTTTGCCTGAAGCTGAAGAGAATGTTAGAGGAAGTCTGGTGAGAGCACAGCACTGTCTTGGTAGGTGATGCTCAGAAAAAAATGGACCACAATGAGGATGTTATTAAGCTGGGGGTGGGAACATCTCTGTTTGCTTTGGTGTGAGACAGTGGTCCATCAGAATCATATCAATTGTAACATATGGTAATATTTTTAATAAATGCTAATATTGATCTGTCCTAATAATATTGTACATGTATTCAGATCTTGTTGATTTAGCTTGTTTCCTTAATTAAAAAAATATATATATCCATTTGCACAGTTGATATTTTAAGCAACTAGTTAATTTCAAAAGCAGAATTAAAATAGGAATATTATCAGCATTTTGCAATTCAATGATTTCACAGTCAAACCTGTATAACATGAGGAAGGATTGTAAAACTGGACACCTTAGAACACCTTAGACACTTTCTTTGATGAAAATTTTCGAAATTCCTGCCACTTTTTGTCCTTTGGTGAAGTTTTGCAGAAAATCTGAAACCTTGTAAGTAGGTAACAGTAATTTATTCTGTATAGACTGACACTTAATTGAATTTTAACTTGCATAGTTGCAGTTACATAAGGAGAACCCTTTGAAAATGAGGAATGAATCCATCAGATTATTACTTCTTGAAAAAAAAAAACCCTGTAAAAGCCTCTACAAATTCAGAGTCTTTTTGCTGACAACATGAAGTAGCTGTCCATGATGCAGAGGTACTAATTAGGCATTTATTAGATACACTGAAACACTGCTACTTAACAGTTTGCAATGCATCAGCCTCTGGAATTGAGGCTCAAATACAATGTGTCTTTATGGACAAATTTTATTTTCACATTGTGGAAATACTCACTAAAAAACTCCCAGGGAAGTGAAATGCTTCCAGTTTTCAGCCAAAGCATTTTCAACATTTATTTCTTGGACCTTTATATGACTATTCATTATATTGCTGAAGGGATATCAATTCACCCCCACCACGTTAAATTATATAAATAGCTACATAGATTGTAAACCATATATTTCTGCCTCCAAGTGCTATCTCTATTGCTCCTTGCCTATTAGGATTTAGTCATTAACAGAGACCATGAGCTTCATTCCCAAATTGTTTGTGACTGCAGCTTCTCTTGCTTGCCTCCAGACACACATCTGCAGATACAGTAAAAAATAACTGCATTTCTATACAACACTCCCTTATATCTCTTACTATTGCTCTGCTTCCAGTAGTAATTCCTGATTTGTAGACTACTGCTGCAGGCAGTCCCTCAATGCAAGTTATGAGTCATGCAGAGCAGTACAAAGTGCCCAAGTAAACAGGGGAAATCAGTTACACGCTCAAGAGTGCTGCAGCCAGTAAGGCAATATGTAGACTCTGGACAGTGGCCATATATCTAAGGCATAGCTGATGACACAAGCCCTTTCTCTCTCACCCAGTCATAGCACAGCTGGCAAAGATAGAATTCATGAAGGGAGCCCAGGACATCCCAAGAGGGCTGTAAAAACAAATCAGCAAGAACAGTCTGCCAAAGGGAGATCAGGTAAGGGGTCCCTGTCTAAAATATGTTAAATGAAGGGAGAAAGTTTGTGGTAGGGACTGATTCCTTTGCACTGGAAAAGAAACAATTCTGCAGCAAGAAGGGGGGAAAAGGAGATAAACTCTTTTTTCAAGGCTTGGTCTACAGCTGGAAGTCGATATATTGTACTGGCACACTTCTGAGTTGCAATTTATATGGAAAAACTAGCATATCTGATTCCACTCTCTCCCTAAGACAGAAAGATATGCTAGTGAAGAAACAGCTACCAATCTGCTTCAGGCACAGAACTGATCTTCAGGGATGTGTCCATACTGGTAATTGCAAGAGATCTTCCAGACACCAGCACCTAGGCCACACCCTGTGTTGTCCTTTACTGGGATGAATATTGATCATAGAATGGTTAGGGTTAGAAAAGACCTTTAAAGGTCATCTGGGTCAATCTTCCTGCAATGAATGTCTTCAACTAGATCAGGTTGCTCAGAATTCTGTCCCATTTGACCTTGAATGTTTCTAGGAATGGTGGATCTACAACCTCTCTTGGCAACCTGCACCAAAGTTTCACCACCCTCATTGTAATAAACTTCTTTCTTATACCTAATTTAAATAACCCTTCTTCAGTTTCAAACCATTACCTTTACATTGGTGTACATTGGCTTCCTCTCATCCTGCTTCGTCTCGGTTTCAGTGAGATGGAAACCTGGGCATTCCTTTCCAGAAAGAAGCCAAAACACATCACAGTCTTTTCCCGTTCTAGCTGATCAAGGAAGAAGGACTCTTTTCCTGTTAATTCTTGTAAACATAAACATATATATGAGTCATGGCTCATATTCACTTACCTTTTCACGGGAAAAATGTAATCTACTGTGCCAGTAAGAAGAAAAATCACTCCTCATCACACCTCTGACAATATTACTGTGTCAGTAATGCTTCCTAAGATTAGAGATGATATCTTTTTAGTGCTGATTTTGGAGACATGGGGCTTCCCATCAATGGGGAACAGCATAAAACACAAGAGTCTGTACCACAAAGGGTGAGTTTGCCAAACTACGTCCCTCCTGAGAGCCATCACTTACAGTAGACTCATCGGATTGTGTATCCTCAGTTTGCTGTATAGAGGAAAACAAGTAAGTAGACCATAGATGAAGATCAAATTAAGGGCTGAACTGTTGGGTTAAACTCTGTGATCCCTGTGGTGAAAGTACAGAGCTGCTCTACTCATGTTGGTGTATTTAAATCAATATAAATTGAGGGTAAGTACAGCAAGGGGCTAGTATTCAAATACTAAGAACTCTTCCCACTCCTTAGGTAGTATTATGTAAAATGAAGGTGATCAGGAGAGTGTTTTGAAATGAAAGGGTCCATAAAAAGCGTGCCTTTATATTTTCACAGTGTAAGGTCCAATATGCAAAAGCTGAGATTGTAGCCTGCTATGTCAGGAATCATGTTTAAAGCATCAGATGAGCTACAGTATTTCTCATTAAAACTAATAATTACTTTCAATGTTATTATTTACTTACCAAAATGATGCATTGATTTTAAAAAAGTAGAATGAGTCATTTCTTTTCCACTTTTATCTTTAAAAATGTAAAACCTTACTAGGCAACAAACTAGAGTTTAAAGAGATGAAAATACTTCAGGGAACTGAATGCTGTGATTATTTGGGGTCATTGCAGTACTGTAAATAAGATTCCAGATATCTCACTGAAGGTGAGATTTTTTTTCTGTAAGAATCTTACTTTTTTTCTTTTTTTCTGAAGTCTCCACGTTTAGATTCTTTACCATAATGTCTTTTCAAACTGGGTTTAGAATTAAATACACATAGATAGTGTCTACATTATAACAGGTGAAAGAAATGTGGGGGTTTTTAAAGAAAACAGCATTTGTGTCAGAAAGAACTAAAAGATATCTCTTTCTGCATGCTATAGAGAGAAACAGCTATATAGTAACTCATCCAAAATCCTGAACAAAGATAAAAAATGCAGTCAGTTGTTATGCACTTGGTTGGCAGAACAGCTCTTAACCGAGGAAATGACTCACAAGACTGATGAAAGGAGGATATTTTAAATCCTTTTAATTTTACATAACCTGTAGCAGAATAATTAATTATAATTGTGATAATTGATAGCTCTGATTTTGATTGGTATAAGAGAATACATAAATACTAGAAAGTTCTATTCTTGTACAGGAGAAATAAAACCTATTTAAGACACAGTGATCCACAAAGAGAAGACAAAAAAATAGTAGTATTATTTTCCTTTTTTTTCCAAGATGGGGATCCACCAAAACAGAAGGAAATTAATGAGAATAAAAATAATCTTGAGGTTATTTTCTGTCTTAGTAGGCGGCAATTATGTTTTATTAATGTTTTAGGCTTAGCATTATGCTGTTTAATTATCCATTTCTTCATATTCCCATCTCCACTCATAACACAGCTCTAGGAAAAAATATTTTTATGGTTCTGTTCCAAAGAGTCTCACTTGAATAATTTGGTTTTACTAAAAAAGAAAAAAAAAAGGTACACAGATATTACTAGTATTTTAGGTTTTGCAAGTCAGCAAGAAACACTGCAAAGTTAAACCTCAGACTAATTTCTTCTATTACCCAAGAATATTTGAACTAAAAGCCTTGTCTATGTTCAAGACTCTTGGAAATATACTTGTAGCCATCTGAAAAGATAAGCTGGATATAAATCAGAATGCCATCAAATATGTGAGTCTTCTTCCTTAACCTCTGAAATCTGGCCAGTAAAAATAGCAATAGTCTTTCCATTTTTCTTTTCTCATCTAAGAAATAAATTTTGTGGGAACTTTTGGGAAAAATTTTGTTGCTTCAGAAATTATATGCTGTATTCTGAAATTTGTTGGATGAGCATCTTTACACAGCAGCAGACTGCACAGAACTGCTGGGATAGTCATCTACTGAATGAGACAAAATAAAGATGGTGCCAGTGTATGACTGTCAATTTGGATGTGTAAAGTTTGCCATTCCTGTTTAAATTTAAATTTGATTATCTAAATTTTGCCCTTTAAATAAGATCTGATGTGGCAGAAGCAAACTATATGGACTTTCCTCCCATGTATTTTGCTCTGAGTTTATGGGCATTTATCTTGTGTGTGGCTCTGTGAGAAGAATCTGTCCGGCTTCATTTTTAAAACATATTATGTGCATGATGTGTGGGGAAACTACACTGTGCTGGATCGAGAAGCCCAAAAGAGGCAAGGCTGCCATAGCTTCATGCCACAAGTCCAAGAGAAGCAAGGCTGAGCAGATATACCCAGTAGGCACATGCCCACAGAACACACATACACACCTTATATGGACTACTGGAACAATCCTGAGAGAGGCCCAGGCAGCGTGTTCCTTTCTCTGAACTCTTATTCCCACATGCCTAAGGGCTCTGTACCCCTCTGGGATTGAGGAGAGAGGCTCGTGGTGAGCTGATGGATCCTGGGATGGTCCTGGGAGGACCCAGAATGGGGTCATATTTGGGCTCCCCTCCATGTATCATTACTTCTCTGTGTTTCTGCATGTGCAGACAAGCTTTTGTGACATAACATACAGATGCATGTGCTCACACAAACTAATTTTGTGTCTAGTAGTTGATCAGCTTCAGGAAGTGCCACACTGAGGATGTATGGAAAGACAGAAAATGTTAGAAGTGTTTGCCCTTGGGATTATCTTTGACAAGGCCTATGATTCAATACCTCTTTCAATTTCATTTTCACAAGGTTATGATTTTATGAAGCAACAGGTTTTCAGCTCACATTGTGCACCCAGAGGGATGCAGCCCCCTCTGCTATCACAGAAGAGCAAGAGTTGACCTCTGTCTTTTCCCAATATTTGTGGTTTCAAACAGTAGGTAAAATGCAAGGCAGATATTGTGTGATTATCAACTGGTTTCAAAAAGACAAAACAGATTTGTTTTGTGTGCTGCCATTTTTTCAGGCGTCCAATGCAGTACATAATTGTAGAGCATATCTCATACAAGCAGTATGAGCTGCATGGGTTGTTCTGAGAGCATCAATGGAAAGCCCTGTCCCCCTGCTATAATTTTCTCCAAGATATTTAGTACCCAGGCACAGTCAGTATGCTTTATGTGCCTCATATCTTCCAGTTCCCAAATACTTCAGACTTCTCCACCTTTTCCACAAAAATCCTAGTATTACAAACACTACACATCATTAATCCTTCCTCCAAAAACTCCAAGATTTTTTTGTTTATGCACTGTCACCTAAATTGGTCTTGGGCCAGGAAAACAAGTATTCAAATAACAGTTTGTGGTGGGTTGACTGTGGTCAGCAATTAAGCACTCCCACAGCTGCTCGCTTACACACCCTTCCATCAGGATGATGGAGAGAATTGGAAGAGCAAATACAAGAAAAACTCATGAGTAAAGGTAGTTTAATAAGCGAAGAAAAGTGGAAAAAACTCCTCCAAGTTATGTAAAGACAATTCCCACAAGCAGGCCCACGTGCAGCCAGTCTCCAAGCAATGGTTACTTTGAAAAGGCTACCTCCCAGATTTGTAGCCGAGTACAACACAATATTGTACATGATATCACTTTGGTCAATTTAGCCCAGCTGTTGCAGCTCTGTCTGCTCCCAATTTCTTGTCCTCCTCAGTCTACTTGCTGGAGACACAGAGTGAGAAATGGAAAAAGCCTTGATGCTTTATAAGTCCTGCTCAGCAGTAGCTAAAAACCTGATTTGTAACCAACATTGTTTTACTCTTAAATCAAAAACACAGCAGCATGTGGACTCCTGTGAAGAAAATCAACTCCATCCCAATCAGACGTAGTACACTGTTGAACAATGCCTAAGAAAGCAGATTTCAGTAAGGTTGTCATTAGCCTTAACTTTGAGAACTCAAACAATACAGTATAGAAAAATTGTAATATTTTATTTCCCCTTTGGAGATTTCTACCTCTTGCCACTGAGCAGCGAGAGGTGCTATGGGAGCTAAGATCCAAACTGAGGTGTGCCACTTATGTGCCTAAAATTTAGTGAAGTGTATCTATGCCCAATAGCTTTGAATTATATTTAGCATTCTACAGAAAATGCTACATAACCTACACCATGTAGATGTGTATTGAAGAGGCACAAAAACATGTCATGTACTAGCTGCAATTCTGTAAGTGGTGGCAGGTTACATCTCAGGTATACTGTAGCCTTATAAGCCAAACAAACAAAACAAAACAAAACAAAAAATGGAGCAAAAAACTAAGGACAGAACATTTACCAAGATGGAATATAGCCAGTGTGAGATGGTAGAAGGCTCTATTTGTGGATGTTGTTACAATGAGAGCTTAGTGTCAGCAAAGAAATCAAAAAGCACTCTGAAATTACGGATTAAATTGAACAATTGTTACTGTACACCTTCAATCAAAAACAATTGCTCTGTAGTTGCAAACTCATCCAAGTGATTTCTCACCTTCAACCAGTCATTCTTCATCCAGGAGCTGCTCTGTTTTTCTCAGGTGATGAATTAGAGCCTGT
The DNA here is from genome assembly GCA_013396695.1 of Sakesphorus luctuosus. Taxonomy (NCBI): domain Eukaryota; kingdom Metazoa; phylum Chordata; class Aves; order Passeriformes; family Thamnophilidae; genus Sakesphorus; species Sakesphorus luctuosus. The sequence continues at coordinate 828,177 of VWZD01005134.1, forward strand.
GCAAAGCACTCTCACCTGGTCATCTCTCTTCACATCTTTCTACCCTTGCTCAAGACTAACACACAAGTTTAGTGGAATTCCTTGCAAATAGTTCCTCTCCTCTACTTCCTTTACTGCTATACCCTGGGACCACATTTGTATGTTTTCCACAGATGGCGTTACTAAAAGCTGTCAAAATAGCAGAGCTACAGAGCAGCTACATTAATGCTGTGCAACAACCTTGCATGTTCAAGTTTTATTTCAAGCATTTGAAGAATTTTGAACATAATTAAGCCATTAGTTAAAAACAAACAAACAATGACACACACACACACAAAAACCCTCAAAAGCAAAAAACATGAGATTGTTGCAAAGACAGGGTTGGAGGAAAAGGGTAATTAAGATTTGACACTGCAACTTTGTGAAGAAATTCAGTATGTGAAAAATGTGAGCTGTGGTAGAACAAAGCCATATAGATATATGTAATCAGAACCACTGTAAAATGGCTATCCCACGTGCTGACTGATATCTAGAATGTATACCTAAATTCCATTAATTCCCAATCTGGGTAAAGTTATGATTCTGTTAGGAACAGGTGTGTCTGGGGTTTGTTCATTCACTCTGCATTTTTCATTTTCCTTCAGCAGACAGGAAAAAATGACACAAGAGTATAGGTGAAATTGAAGTCCCTATAAGCAATAAATAAGATGGAAATAAGATGAAATATGAAAGACATTTCAGTAAAGGCCTACATTAAACTACAAAAACTGAACAATGCCATTAAATGATTTGTGCATTTGTCATGACATTATTAAAGAATGCATAACAATCATACACATACACATTAATATAGATACAAGCCTTTTACTAGATTAAGATTTAGATGGTGTTATCAAGTATAAAACCAATATTTTGAGTCTTATAATGCTTCCTTTTCTTGAAAAGGCCATGCAAATGCAACAGTTAATCAAGCTTAACTAAACAAATGACAAAGACATGCATTAACTTTCAGATGTCACAGTATCTTTTTTTCAAAAATATTTTAAGTACATGTATAAAATATAAGGGTATATTTTAATGGGATGTCTTTCAGCACAGCATGAGATCTTGAAATCCCAGGAGAACATTGCACAGTGCACTGCTGCCCTCTTGCTGGAGCCTGTAAAAAGAAAATCTGAATATTCACTTGTGTACATGGTATCAGCAGCTTGACATGCTGGAGAAACATTACTTAATAAATCAAATTCTCTTCTCATGTCTCTCAAACCCTGAAGCCTGGTTAGAAGCATGACATTTCCAAATTGAAAATACGCTCCATTGTGGAGGGCTCTGTAGCTTTTGTGCTGTTTCTCTGGTCCTGTATCACTAAATAGATCAAGATCTGTTGTGTACAAGGGGTATGAGGTACTGTTCATTGCATACATTCAACATAAAATCTACCTGAGCAATCATAGTACAGTGTTTCAGTACATTTTCACTGTTTCATCACATGATGTCTCTAACCATATCTGTAATCCAGTTTTTCTGACAGCTTTGCTAGTTTGTACCTTCTGGTCTGTCTTCTTCCTGCATACAGTCATTATTGATTACTCCCATTAAAAATAATATTATTTGGCTATTTTTTATCTTCTGAAATAGATAAAGTATTTTTCTTTCACATAAACTCACCCATGAGCACCATCTAGCACCCTGTTCCATGATCACACAGCAACATGAGACCGCAGCAAACAAGGGAAATGAGCCACCCTATTACACCTGTAAACATTATACAGGCATCATGCATCAGGATGTAGTCTTGGTACATCATTAATTGCACTTTGGAGTCCATTATCAAAATGCTGCCACTTTCCACAGACATCTACTATGGGCAAACCGACCGGAGGAATGGTTCCTCAGAAAACACACCACACACAACGTGGAGAGTGATCCAAAATGCATTTGTTCAATGTGAACAGTAACTTTTAAGGGCTCAGTTAAGAGAGGAGCTTGGAAGGGGTGGAAACTTATGGAGGATTGGGTAACACATGTGTTGGTAACCCTTACATCCAATGAGGAGATCTGAGGGGAAGGTTCAAGAACTCAGTCATGATAGGCTCAGGGGGCAGAGATGGGCAGCCCGGAGGACCAATAGAGGCTTAGGGATCAGGGCTGGATGGGCAGAAGAGATGCGCACACTTCTGTTGGACTGCTGGTCCTGCCAGGGCTTCAGGAATGGCTACCGCGGCTTGTGCCACCCCAGGACCAGTGGGGTCTGCCATGGCAGGGCAGGGGAGGGGCACAGGGCTGCCCTGGTCCTGGGGAAACTGTTGTGGCACCTCTGCAGTGTAGACCATTAAGAAAAACATCGGGGAAAAGGACACAGACGGGGGGAGGAACACCGGGAAATACAGAAACTGCGCACAGGTGGCAGGAGGGGATATGAGTCTTCAGGTGCTTGGGGGATTGCATCTTAGCATATCCCAGAAATCTACCTGGTATCAGTTTCATTCTCCTTAGCACTATGAAGTATTCCTGACTGTCTAATCTAAATCTTCTTTGATAAAAAACTGCTCTTCTGTTCTAACTCTTATGGACAGGAAGAAAAGATAATATTCTGCTCCTTAGCGATATCTTACATGCCTGAAAACCATTAGCAACACTTATATCCTGTCTCCTCTCTCTAAGGTACACACGGTAATTCAGTTACTCCTAGTCAATAGGTCCTGGCTAGGCTTATGTTCATCTGCTTTGGTCCCCTGGATTTTGTCCAATAAATCTGCATGTGTTTGAAGTGTGTCACCTTGTTGTCAATTCCTCAGAAGAATTTAATTGAGAAAAACTATCAGTTTCTTATTCTTGCAAGTTATACCCTCGTTTATATTTCCTGATCTGCCTCTACTCGGAAATTGCTGAGCTAGTGAAAAGCACTCAGTTCAGGCTCCTCTCTGAACAAGCACGTACTGAGGCAGTTCACATCCCTGTCTCAGTGTATCATCTTGCGCATACTCTTGTTCAAGTACATATTTGTTCCAGAATATTTCTCCAAGTTGTTAACACTGTTTTATTTTGTTCCTTGACATAAGTGGTGAAAAGAACAACCCAAGTTTGGTGTTTTCAAAGACAGTATGCCTGTTCTCTGCTTCATTAGCTGCGATTAGAGAAAACAACAAACACTGGACTCCAGGACAGTTCCCTGTTGAATCCTATTCTATATATACTTCCATTTTGAAAGGTAAATATTTTATAATTATCCATTTATATTTTTCAATTTTTCTGTAAAATTTACTTCACTTCCTGTTCCACTAAAATCATACAATGAATTCTCATTATGTTTGCTACTAGTTTCAGATAAACTGTTGTTGTTATTAATAAATGACTTTTGAAAAATGACACCTAAATTTATATCTACCTCTGGGATGCACATTTTGTGGAAAAACTGTTCAGCCTAGGGAAGAGGAAGCTCTGGCAGACCTTATAGCCTGTTCCAGTACCTGAAGGGGGCTTACAAGAAGGCTGAAGAGGGACCTTCTACAATGACATGTAGTAACAGGACAAGGGGAGTGTCTTTGAACTCAGAGCATAGGTTAAAGTAGATATTATGAAGAAATTCTTTACTGTGAGGGCAGTGAGGCACTGGAACAAGTTTCCCAGAGAAGTATGAATGCTCTGTCCCTGAAGATGTTCAAGGTCAGGTTGTGTGGGACTACAAGAAACCTGGTCTAGTGGAAGGTGTTGACAAGAGGTTTGGAATTAGACGATCATTAAAATCCCTTTCAACTCAAACTCAAATGGTTCTATGATTCTATGATCCTGGAAAACCATCAGGATCTTATGCAAAACTACAGATCTGAAATGTCTGGGTTTTTTTTAAATTTATAACATTGCATATGTTTATATTATCTAGTTAGCAATGCTCTAGACATTGACCTCAGATCTGTAGAACAGTGAAGAGTATTTTCAGACAACAATTGAATATGAAATGTTAGTGACACAATAGTCAATATTAATTAATTTCAATTGAGCAGTGTGAAGTAATCTTTTTCTTGTTGCCTTTCTAAGGAATATGCATGAAAATTTGTTTGGGGACGCACGCAACTTTAAAAATTCATAACTGCTTATTTTTAAATAAATGTTTTTATGGTTTCCCATTTTCCCATGGAGGTACAGTTATTTGATTTTTTTATTAGATAGAATATATTTAGGAAACAATACTGAACAACATATTGACCAAATTTTGGGACACACTAGCTTCAAGCTGCACTTGTAAACTTCCAATTAAAAAAAAAAAAAAAGAAAGGGAAAAAAAAAAGAGGCATTCTTTCACCAGAAACATGAAATGTTTCCATTTACTCTTATAGTCACTGTCTTTTCAGAGTCTATGTCACTGAGTACTACTCAGAAAATACATGTAGATTTGTCTTATTGATTTACTTTATCTTACTATAAAATAACTTTCAAAACATCAGTTCTAAACAGCTGGATTTTTTTTGTTTATAAATAATGGCTCTGTATGAATCTAATCAGGTAGTTGGACACATACAACAAGAGCTTTAGGTCTGATGTTATTTCTTCTGTTTTGTAATAAGAAAACAATATGGATAATACTTGTAGAATATGTAATAAACTTCATGTTCATTAAATTCAGTTATAAGTTCAATATATATGATCTCTTTAAAAGTGACTGTACACAGCGACAAATAATTATAAATCTATGACAAATGATAAAATGTCTTATAAACCCACACGAAGGAATAGCTATTAATCTGTGTGACTACTGGAACTAAATAATGTGTATGGTAAGTAAGCTGTCTGAGCAAGGAAATAATTTTTATGTGTCTTCTGCAAAGAGCTTGTGAAAATGAAAATGGGAAGTAACCAGAAAGAGAAGACAGATTTCCAGAGCCTCTGAAGAAGAGTTAGGGCAGCATTTGTTTCAGAACAGGAAGTTCTGCTTAAATGCAAAACTAGACGTGGCCAATACAAATCAGTCTGTATCAAAGGAAAATAGTCCCAATATGGGGCATGCAAAAAAATGTGGCAGGTGAGTAAGAGAGAATCAAATCCACCCACCAGCCATGGACTGAGACAAAGAAATATATTCACCATGTTTCCTTAGATTATTTATTTCCTCTAGCTACTGAGTATAAAATGATTTCTTCTTTGGAATCACACAAAAAGTTTTAGCATGCCAGGTGCTACAGTTTAAGTACAATACTATGTAGGGTAAACGTGGAAGATCTAATACTAGTAACTAGTACATTTCTGTTCACACTTTCCTAGTTCTGCAAGTTGACAGGGGCATTGATTAAATCTTGTTTTCACTCTATTGATGACCAAACTCTTTCACTCACAAATTCCTACAGAGGGATTAAAATATTGTGCCAAGATGAAGATCAGAAATCACTGTTAATGTGGAGGTGGAGTATGAAACATGGTTTATCTTTAATAATAAAGGATGACAGCAGCAACAGGAACATAAACAAAGAGCAAATCTAAAATCCATCTCCTGCCATTCCCAAAAAGTTATTTTTCTCTACACCAGCTGCCATTTCTAATTTTAGGATGGGTCTTCTCTTCCTCTGTTTTAATCCCAATTTGAGAGTCGCTGAATCTGCACCTTCAGTCTTTCTGGTTTTAACCCACTCTTTCTGTTCCCCTCTTCACAGTCATCTTCCTTATGCTTTATAAAATCAAGTTTCCCAATACAGGTTAAGCTGTAAATTCTCTGCCATCTCTGCATTTTTTTGCCCTATTTGCCATTCAGTTGTGAATTAACCCATTAACTATCACAACAGACAAAATACCAGCTCATTTTTTATTGCACAGTGGCCTGGCACTGCTGCCTTTCTATGAATTATTCCCTCTTCAAGCCACCATTTGATTTCTTTTAGTATCTTTATTAACTATAATTCTTGCAAACGTCATTCAGCTGTAGAATTCATGATGTACAAATTATTTTGTAATTCCTTGTGTCTTTTTTATTTATGCCCATTAAGATACTGATTACTGACTCTCAGGTCCTACAGCCTCAGTCCTTTCCCTTCTCTCTACAATGTTCATTGTTCTAGCCTGTTTTAAATCAAACTCAGATTCTTCTGGTTTAGAAACCCATCAGCTACTGAATAGGCCAGGATAAATCCTATAACCATGCTGAAGAAGAAGTTCCCCTCCTTCCTCAGTTCTAAATCCCGCACCTATCACTGTCTCCATTACTTCTACTTTTCTGCACATTATAGAGTCCTATTACGGTTGTATAGTTGCTGCTCTCCATTTCACCTTCTCTTTTCTTCTTTTCATCAGCAGGTCTGTTCAAAAAAGCCCACACCTGTTTTTTAAAAGCCTGTTAACATTATTCCATTAATATACCAGTTATGCACTGCCAAGAATGTACAGGGACAATAAAGTGTAATCACCATGTAATATACAAAGGAGGGTGGAAAAAATCCCAAAGCATTAAAAACATTTTATAATATATTTACTAATTTCAAGAATCTTAACCATTCCCTGTATGCATTTACGCAGCATCACTACAGAAGAGTGCTCCTAAATAAAATACCCCAGGCATTTATTCCTTTCACTATCCATTTCTTCTGTTTCTAACTCATAATGTTTCATGGCAACAAAGTATCGGATAAAAGTTTCACCTAATGCTTCCTTAATGCAGGAATCTTTCTCAAGAGCAACAAGAGCATCTTCTAGTTTCAGAGGGATTGATGAATGTTTCAGATAACCAGTTTGATTTTCATCTTCGAGCATATCATCATACCTAAGTCCTCTCTTTACTCCATCTAGACCTGCAGCAATAGTAGCAGCAAGGACCAGATACGGGTTTGCTGCAGCAGAACTTAATTTATTCTCTATGTTAGTGCCTTTTCCACCATGACATTTGACATTAAAGGCACAGCTGTTATCATTATATGCCCATTTTGCATTTACAGTCTCTTTTGATTCTTTACTGTATTTGGAATACGGCTTACGGCAACTGGTGGTAGGAGCCATCAAGCAGCTGATAGCTGCTGTGTGTGCCAAGAGACCTGATAACCAATTCTTTCCAAGCTCTGAAAGCTCCTCAACTCCATAACCAGCAGAAAACAAATTCTTCTGACCATTCAAATCCCACAGGCTATGTGACAGAGCCCCCGAATTGTAGAATCCTGATTCTGAGAAAAAGCTAGCCACATAGTTATATTTCTTTGCCACCTCTTTAATGCCTGTTCTAAATGTGAAGGCACTGTCAGCAGCATCTATGCCAAAGGCCGGATGAAAAGTGATCTCCATTTGCCCAGGCCCAGTGGAAGAAGAAAAGCTTTCAATGTTGGCACCAGCATAATACATTCCTTCAATGAGCTCCTGAATGAAAGTCTGGTCATGGTTATTTAGTATTGTAGCTGCAGGAAAGGATATTGTCTTCGAATTTACAACCTCAGTAATGCCATAAATACAAAATTCATAAGTGAATGCAGAGTGCAGAGAAAAACCATTGTCCTGAAGCTGGCTCAGCTGTTTCTTGGCAATGTGCCTCGGTGAGGTCATTAGCGGGTTGCCCAGCACAGTGAAGGAATCACATATCACTCTTGCAGTCTGCTCAGTCCAGGGTAGTATTCGAAATGTCGATAAATCAGGATTCAGAATTATGTCACAATTGAAATTTGTTGCATTTATGTAATCTAATTCATTATCTTTAGGATTCAGCGTCAGCTCAAGATAACTTCTGGGCATGGCAACACCATGAATTGCTTTTTCCTAAACACAGAGCAGAATGATATATTACCAAAAAAGCTCAATGGTATTTTTATATATTTAAAATATGTAAAACTCAGATTCTCAGCAAGAGCAACAGTATTTTTCCTAAAAGAACACTAAAATGCAGTGATCACTGAAGTGGAGGGTAAGAGCCAGTTACTATGTCATTATAAAGCAGAACAACTTTCTGCAAGGTTAGTATGAAAACTCTGGCATCAATTACCCCAATGATAATTTTTTAATTTCCATAAAGAACTAAAAAATGTTCAAGACCTATCTTGCATAGTCTTTTATAATGATGGGCATCACCAGTTAGGTGTAAACTTTGCAAGTCAAAATATCTATAGTTAGTCTATTCAGCTTCTACATCCTCGGAGCATTTCCTTTATATAGACCCAGGTCACCACACAAGACTCATGGCAATATAAATTCATTCTGTAACTTCTCTTTAAATGCCCTAACACATACCTTTTTTCAGATGCAACATTTGACAGAAAAATCTCACTTTCTGAACTTAGTAAGTTTGGGGTAAAAGTCAAGGAAGCACCTCCAAGTGAGAATTATACTTTTATATAATTATACTTTCCTCTCCATTTTAATAGAAAGCTTCAGCTTCAGCTGAGCAAATGAAATGCACATAGAACCCCAAGAAATGATCACCTACCTTCAAACAAGCACCTTTACAACTTACCTTATATTCAAACATCTGCTGAAAACTGCAATTATGCCATGTTCTATCATGTGAAATTTGGCTCATGTTTACATCTTACCTTTATTCTTTTAAAGGAAAGGGTTGCCATCTGAGTGATTAGAGGAGACAGAATAAACCTAGAAAGGGGCAAGCTCAGAGCTGAAAAAAAACATTTTTTGCCTATCCAGATGGAAAATTATTGAAATACTTCAAACTGCATATGGTAGCATCTTTTATTATGAATGAATGAATGAATGAATGAATGAATGAATGAATTGATTGATTGATTGATTGATTGGTGATTGAACAAATAAAATCCTTCCCTTCTTAAGTAAGTGACAGTCAATAGTATCAATTTTCCCTGTGGGACCCCCATAACCACAACTGCACGCTCCAGTGAACTCTGCTCCAAGATGTCTAAGCCGTCCATTTGGCACTGAAAAGGTGTTGAAGGTGATTACCCTGTAGAAGTACCTCTCCCTTCTCCAACCCTGCTACCCTGAAAATTGCTCTTTATATATACATACCATTTGTATGTGTGTACACATATAGAATTTTTAGTGCCCAAAAACTTAGACTGTCACAGCTCCGATTTGTTAAGACCGTAAATAAGGTGAACACAAAAGCTATCTTTGAACAAGCTGATCTAGATATTTGCAACTGACATAGGAACTGAAAGAGATGCGGCAATTAATGTACAACCCTTCACAAGAATTAAAGTGATTGAGAAAAAGTTTCTTTTGATAAAATCCAAGTGGCATCAGAGGCAGCAAATGATACCTAGATGATACAATTGAATTTTAGCAATATCTAAAAGGGAAATAATGAATACACAGCCTCGGCTTCAGAAAGAACTTGAAACAACAGTGTTCTGCATCTCTTCATGTTCATATGTTTTTTGCAAGCACTCAGTAAAGTTTAAAATATTCATAGTGATATGTGAGGAAAAGTATAATACAGTTATGCACATGAAATATCACAGAAGCAATATACTGAAAAGTCTGATCAATCAAGGATACACACGGCAAGGATTGCTTCTTAATTTGATTCTTACTTCCTGAATCATTACTATGGCAAATATTGCTAGTAAGTCTTCATGCAACTCAATGGTGTTTATCTATACTATTGACAAGTATAAAATTTCTCATATACAAGAATGATTTTCATTCAGTTGTTTTCTTTCTTTCAGTGCTCACTTCTTTCTTTCTGCAATTTATTGCTGTTCAGTAAACCAAACTTTTTATTGAACCTGAAAAGATAATTCTGAGAGAAGAGGTTATTAGAACTTGTAAGAACTGAAATTACTAGCCTTATTTAATTAGATTACTATTTGGAGGAACAGAGGAATAGGTGACTGCAGTGATGAAAGAAGTCTAGACCCTTTAGGAACTGGAGCAAGCAGAGGTAACAGATAATTTCTTCTGAGTTGCTGCCTGCACTATGGAAAAATATAATTAAGGGGAGGGGGCATGAAAACACATAAAGGCACAGCTAGAAACCAAAAAACTTACATGAAAAAATCGAGAAGGAATGTTCTTTGATCTTGACACACCATGGAGGTCTACTGATTCAAATCTGACAAACTGCACGTTGTCCCTGGCCATCTGCTGCTTAATAAATTCAATATGAGAGAACAGGTGAAGGAGAGTTGGATTTCCGAGGCCGTTTACATCAGACTCTGTGCTGGATGCTATAAGTGAAGAGGAATGTTCATGTCAAACAAAATAATGAACACTGGAATACAGGCTGTTCTCCTAAAAATACTCGGAAATTGTGGCATGGAGAGTAAAAATAAAAATTAGTAAAAGCTCTGGATCATGAAACAATTCTGAAAATAAACACATGTATTTCCCCCTGACATACTGTATAAAATCCCTTATTTTTTTGAATGGTCTGTAACTTAAATTTTTTTCTCAAGTTGAGAAGAGAACATGTGGTAAAGCCAGGAATTTCTGAGAGATACCTAAACTGGTTTATTGAGTGTTTTGAGAGCACAAATAACAACTGAATACCTCTTTCCCACTGAAAACTGACAGAATACAGATGCTATGTTTCTTCAATGACTTTGTAAAGTGTGTGGATACAGAAACATGATAAAAAGGGCACTTGTCTTCTACTAAACCTTTCTCGAGACCTCCCGAGGAGGACTGCAATCTCCTTCACCACAGGCAGCAATTTTTAATGGAAGTTTACGCATTTATGATTTGCTGTTATGGAGTTTTCTTCTTAACTGCGTTACAGCAGCTTAGGACTATATTAACTTCTTGACATGAAAGCAGTTACATCTGAGTATAACTTCCATAATGGAGCAGAGACCTGGGCACTGAAACTTCCTTTCACCAACCTCTTGAATCCTCAGCCTGCTTCTCTTTTGACTATCTGTGTATTGCTATTATTCAAGTTAAATAAGCTAAATAGACTAAGTGTGAAACTTTATGTAAGGTATGAAAAAATGTGAAAAAAAGTATTTCTTTCTACATATCTGGGAGAAAAGTCCTTCATTATTCCTGAGGACATGATCAGAAGGATTTTTGCAGACCTTTCAGATCCACAGTGCAAGATCACCGCCACCACCCTTCAAGTGGAGGTTTAAAGCTTCATGTCCCACCAACCCTGAAGGTTGGTGGGAATCCTAATCTCTCCAGTAGCAAATTACCCAGACTGGAGCAGATCTCCTTTAGCAGTGGCCAGCATGCACAAACACATCTTTTTTACCTCTCCTTTGTGGCAAGTAGGACTGACAGCTGCGAGGCTGTAAGAAGGCTCTCTAGTTGCCCCAGCATCAGGCTGTCAGATAATTCCCTGAGGGAGTAGCAAACTCATCCACAGACAAAGACTTCTCAGACTTTGAATATTACTGTAGCATCCTCCAGTTTCAGACAGCAAGGAAGACACTTTAGGCCGATAAAGTAAGAAGAGGTTAATTAAGAGCAGCACTCCTTGAGGAATGGCAGGTGAAAGCACAGAACAAAATTTTAAGTAAATAGGAAAACAGAGTTAAAAATGAATAGGTAAAAGCAAGAAAAGAGGTTTGTCACATCCATTTCTCCTCATGATCTTTCCCTTTGGTCTGGCATTCACCAGATTTGATCTCTTTATGAACATGGCCATTATTTAGAAGTTTATTAACAGCTAATGAACTGTGGATATTTAATAAATTCAAAGAATTTTTATAGATTCTGAAAATCTTCCTACAGTTTATATCAAGAGGTTTTTTTCAACTCCAGAGACAGAAATCTGAGGCTTTTTCCTTTGTAAAAGCAGTGCTAAGTCCCTTATTCTCTACATGTTTAATTTCCTCTGCAAAGATGGTAGACATTTCCTGTCTAGCATCTGTCACACTGAGGTTTGTAGTTCGTTGTATAGTTAAAAATAAAGTTTGGCTGGCAATACTTGGCATAAATCAACTTTTGATGTAAATTTTGCAAATATTTCTTGAAATGTCCTGAAATGTTAGCTGTTAAATTTCCATATACTGAACAAATATTTTTCAGGTAAAAACACATGTATGTATGGCCAAAATTTGCGAAAAGATTTGGGCAGGGCTCTCCCCACATGGGTGTGCCCTTCCAGCCTGCACAGTGGATGTTTTAGGTGAGGCACAGCATGCACAGAACTGGCCCCACCATTTAAGTCCTAAGGTCCATCTGCCACAGCTGAGCGAGCTTGGACAGTGACAGTGAAGTCCTCGGGACTGTCACAGCACCCGGTACTAACCAGGGCTGACCCTGCTGAGCATCCGAGATCTGGCGGGATGGGATGGCAGGGAGGCATTGAACTGCCAGGGGACGGTCCCCACTGAGACTCGAACTCACGACTTTGGGATTCGGAGTCCAGAGTGCTCTCCTTTACACCACGGGACCGCCCTTATAAAACACACAAATCATGAAAAAAAAGCCAATTAAATTCAGATCCAATTAATTCTTTAAATCAGTATTTCTAAGAGATATAAATTACAGAAATCAGTATCTAAGAAAAATGGAAATGTGATGTGCATTGATATTAATGACGTATACATTTATTTAAAAAATAAAACAACAAACATACTCAATTTAAGCATTACCAATGGTAGGTAATTTTCCAAATTTTATATATATATGTTGTCTTCAGGCTACAGCTATTTGACTAAATACATAGTTACATTATATGAATTAACATAAATGAAAAGAACATTCCTGTAATGTTTGGAAAGAACATTAAGAAAGCAAAAATTATTAACCAAAGAAGCAAGAATTTGTCTTCTCCTCTTGGACTTGCTATGATTAAAGATATGTCTGTTTAAATGATGGGTCTAAACTCTATATATTGGTCTAGTATTAATCAAAATTAGTTTATATACCAGTCTAGACACACCCCTCATCAAAAGACAGATACTTATTTGTTTACAATAGCCTTTACCAAAAAAAGGCTATGTTTTTATTCTAAAAAATCTTTTAGAATCAAAAAAACCAGTCATGCAGCCTTCACATACTTTTGCAAGTTCATCTTTTCTATCATCTGCAGGCTAAGTCTCCTGTGGAAATAGTAAGTTTCTGTAAATTTTAAGATAGATAAAAATATTATCATGACTTAATATCTCTGATTGATTTTGGAAATTTGGAAGGGGATTTGTTTTTTAAGTAATAGTCAGTGAATAACTACTGACCACTTAACTTTTCTTCAGCACAGGTCCCAAAATTATTTACTTGGTAGCCACTAAATAAATCACTGTCAAACTACATCCATGAAGCCAATTCTTATTAAAGTTTCAAAAGGTGTAGTAGGGAACTCTGTCTTTACACAGTTCATATAGTCATTACCCAGAGCACTATTACTACTATTATTGTTGTTGTTGTTGTTGTTATTTCTAGTAGAAGAGGTGCCATTCTTATATTATTAATATTGAAATCTCTCAGATTGCTGAGAGCAGCTGACATGGGGATAGGGCAAATAATTGACATCAGCGTTCCCTTCTCAGCAAGAAAAAAGTGCAACAACAGAAGAAAGTTCACGTCCCAATCAATCTCTGTTTTCTCCTTGTACAAAGGAATCATTTCCCACGGTCCCTTATTAAATCACACCACAACAAAACCAAACAATTTCTCAGCTCTAGAAGAAGTAACTGTGTCAAACTGATGAAACAAAAAGAACGTGCCGTATGTTGCCACGGGACTTGACAATGACAGGCACAAGCTGACCTAACAGATGTAGTAATACTGTAAATTCTTCAATGAGAAACATAACCACCAAAGGAACATAAGGCAATAAAAACAGATACCAGCAGGTAGACTCCAGATATAAATCATGGAGAAGGAGACATGTTTCTATCAGTTCTTCCCATAAGGCTGTTCCTCTCACTGCCTCTCTAGCAGCACCAGCTGTGCCAGATATGCTCCCTCCTGACAGAATAATGCTACAGCCATCACCTGCTTTGCAGCCTCCTCCTGTCCCATGACACAGCCTGGGCATGCCAGAGTTCCATGCAGCCTCAGAGTGGCCCTCCCTGTGCTCTGTGGCACCTTGTGGTACCTGTTACTGTCTCAGAGAGGAAGGGAAACAAAAACTCTTGCGAGTGTCAAAATTGCTATGCCAGTCAAGGCTGTGTTTCATCACTCTAGAACTGACTTTTGGTACCAGCTATTAATAGGAATGGCACGCTATTCTTTGTAAAATAATCTGTCTGAAGAGAATGGGTTTTGCAGTTCCTCAGTAAAGAGGCTGTCTTGTGGTTAGAAGCAGGAGGCTTAACACCTAAATTTGATTTATTCTACAACCTTAGAAATCTAACTCAGGTTGCTCTGAAGATCTATATTGAACCCTGTTACAAAAATGTGCTGATGATATCCACTAGGAAAGAGTCCTACAGGGTAATCACACATATACAGTCTTCCAAATTTCATGGAAATTTCTGACAGATGTAATTTAAATACATCTGCTCTTCCTTACAGGACTCTGGTTTGTAGTTTTAAGAACAGCCAGTTTACTTGGTTTATACAGCATGTTACCTACTTGTTCTCACTTTTGACTTCAAACATTAACCACCTCTATATCTCAAAACTTATATGGCAGCTTTTCCTATACTAGACATCATTCTTATTACTATTTTTCTATTCCCATCTGCTTTATGACATGGCAAGTGGACGTGAGTACTGGGTTGCATTTGAACATACTATTGATGTGAATAGTGATCAGCAGCATCTTCAGCTGAAAACATTATGCAATTTGCATTTCTTTTTCACCTAAAAAAGGTTTCACCAAAAATGTTTACTGATTTTATTTTTGCAGCAAAGTACATAAAAAGGTTTTTTCCTCCCTCATATTTTACTCCCCTACAAGACTCTTAACAGAGAATAAATACATAAGCATACCAGAAACTCCCAAACATGGAAGACAATAAAAAATATTTCCCTGATCTCTCTGACAGTGATACTTTCGATGATTTTTCCATCTGTTTCTTTGTCTCAGGAGTCTGCTTGCTTTTTTTAAACTTAACTGCAAAGCAGGCTTTTTACTGATATGACCATGGAGAAGCTCAGCTTTATCTTGAGTTTTATAGCCAATTTAGAGACCAAAATACAGCTTCAATCATCCATGAATTATTCTCTCCAATCTGAACCACAACAACATGGCACAGATTCTCAGAGAGGATAAATCATCAAGAATCAAAGTAAGTTTTTATTTCGCAATACATGAAAGATAAAATAAATAACATATATATATATATATTTACATTTCAGAGTTTTTTATAGAAATGTCTCTTTTGTACTGAATGAGAAAATTGTCACAGTTTTATAGAAAGGTCAGAAAATATTTCACTTAGGCAAGAGGATTTGAAAGCAAGAAATGCAGGTGTCTGAAAGAAAATTAGGATGAGTAATACCCAATGGAACTACTTAATTAATAATCCTGAATATGATGAATCTACACTGGCATATCTTTCTTCAGCCTTGAACAGAAATTTGGGATTTGAGGAAGGAATCACTGAACAAAGTTGCATGAACTGAGATATACAGTATTACAAACATAGGATCATGGTATAGTTTGGGTTGAAAGGAATGTTACCAATTTGCAGAAGCACACATCCTTATGATAGAGATACTTAGGCAAATAAAATTCCAAATTCATGCTAGGACACTCAGTATATTCACCTAATTAGCTACATGTGTTAGTTTCTGTGTTTCCACAGAAAAGAGCTTTAGATTAGACTTTTATCTTTAGCTTCAGCTCCAGTGTCTCTAACACTGCCCAAGCAACACTTTTCATATTAACCCAAATACCTAACCGTTCTGCCTCTTTTATAATATTTTTCCCATATCCAAGCACATATTTTACAAAAGAGCTGACAAGAAATGGACAAAATGCAGACGCAGTAATATTTCCACATTTTTCAATCAGAATTTTGGAAAAAAAATACTGGGGTTTATTATTTTATAGAGATGTTAACCAGGTAAATAGCATGACTGT